>LNAC01001050.1:228345-239582 GCA_002007465.1 Ailurus styani | reverse complement strand
TTTCTTCTGTTCTGTTGTTGGTATATAGAAATGCAACTGATTTCTGTGTGTTGATTTTATATCCTGACACTTGACTGAATTCCTGTATGAGTGCTAGCAGTTTTGGAGTGGAGTCCTTTGGGTTTTCCACATAAAGTGGAAAAGAGTGAGAGTTTGACTCCTTCCTTGCCAATTTGGATGCTTTTATTTCTTTTTGTTGTCTGATTGCTGAGGTTAGGACTGCTAGTACTATGATGAATAGCAGTGGTGATAGTGGATAGCCCTGCCGTGTTCCTGACTTTAGGGGAAAAGCTCTCAGTTTTTCTCCATCGAGAATGATATTCGCTGATGATATTGATGATATTGAGGTACGTACCCTCAAAGCCTATACTGTGAAGAATTTTGATCAAGAAAGGGTGCTGTACTTTGTCAAATGCTTTTCAGCATCTATTGAGAGGATCATATGGTTCTTTTTCTTGCTTTTATTAATGTATCACATCGATTGATTTGAAATGTTAAACCAAACTTGCATCCCAGGAATAAATCCCACTTGGTCATGGTGAATAATCCTTTTAATGTGCTGTTGGATCCTATTGGCTAGTATTTTGTTGAGGATTTTTGCATCTGTGTTCATCAAAAATATTGGTCTGTAATTTTCCTTTTTGATGGGGTCTTTGTTTGGTTTTNATTGGTCCGTAATTTTCCTTTTGGACGGGGTCTTTGCCTGGTTTTGGGATCAAGGTCATGCTGGCCTCATAAAATGAATTTGGAAGTTTTCCTTCCATTTCTATTTTTTGGAATAGTTTCAGGAGAATAGGTATTAATTCTTTAAATGTTTGGTAGAATTCCCCTGGGAAGCCATCTGGCCCTGGGCTCTTGTTTGTTGGGAGATTTTTGATGACTGCTTCAGTCTCCTTAATGGTTATGGGTCTATTTGGGTCTTTAATTTCTTTCTGGTTCAGTTTTGGTAGTTTATATTTCTCTAGGAATGCATCCATTTCTTCCAGATTGTCAAATTTCCTGGTGTAGAGTTGCTNTAGAGTTGCTCATACTATGTTCTTATAATTGTTTGTATTTCTTTGGTGTTGGTTGTGATCTCTCCTCTTTCATTCATGATTTTATTAATTTGAGTCCTTTCTCTTTTCTTTTGGATAAGTCTGGACGGGGGTTTATCAATCTTATTAATTCTTTCAAAGAACCAGCTCCTAATTTTGTTGATTTGTTCCACAGTTGTTTTGATTCTATTTCATTGATTTCTGCTCTGATCTTTATTATGTCTCTTCTCCAACTGGGTGTAGGCTTTCTTTGCTGTTCTTTCTCTAGCTTTTGTAGGTGTAGAGTTAGGTTGTGTACTTGAGACCTTTCTTGTTTCTTGAGAAAGACTTGTACTGCTATATACTTTAATCTTAGGACTGCTTTTGCAGTGTCCCAAAGATTTTGAACCATTGTGTTTTCATTTTCATTTGTTTCCATGAATTTTTTAAATTCTTCTTTAATTTCTTGGTTGACCCATTCATTCTTTAGGAGGATGTTCTTTAGCCTCCATGTATTTGAGTTCTTTCCAACTTTCCTCTTGTGGTTGAGTTCTAGTTTCAGACCATTATGGTCTGAAAATATGCTGGGAAAGATCCCAATCTTTTTGTACCTGTTGAGACCTGATTTGTGACCCAGAATATGGTCTATTCTGGAGAATGTTCCATGTGCACTAGAGAAGAATGTGTCTTCTGTTGTTTTGGGATGGAAAGTTCTGAATATATCTGTGATGTCCAACTGCTCCATGGTGTCATTTAAAGCCTTTATTTCCTTTTTGATCTTTTGCTTTGATGATCTGTCCATTTCAGTAAGGGGGGTGTTAAAATCCCCTACTAATATTGTATTATTGTCAATGGGTTTCTTTGGTTTTGTTATTTATTGGTTTATATAATTGGCTGCTCCCATGTTAGGGGCATAGATATTTATGACTGTTAGATCTTCTTGCTGGACAGATCCTTTTAGTATGATATAGTGTCTTTCCTCATCTCTTATGATATTCTTTGGTTTAAAATCTAATTTATCTGATATAAGGATTGCCACTCCAGCTTTCTTTTGCTGTCCATTGTCATGGTAAATTGTTTTCCACCCCCTCACTTTAAATCTGCAGGTGTCTTTGCATGTAAGATGAGTTTCTTATAGACAGCATATTGATGGGTCTTGTTTTTTTTATCCATTCTGATACCCTGTGTCTTTTAGTTGGGGCATTTCGTCCATTCACATTCAGAGTAACTATCGAGAGATAATGAATTTAGAGCCGTTTTATTCACTGTAATGTGACTGTTACTGAGTCTCTTCCTTTCTGGTCTATGTTTCTTTTAGGTTCTCTTTGCTTAGAGGACCCCTTTCAATATTTCCTGGAGGGCTGGCTTGGTGCTTGCAAATTCCTTGAGTTTTTGTTTGTCCTGGAAGATTTATATCTCTCCTTCTATTTTCAATGACAGCCTAGCTGGGTATAGCATTCTTGGATGCATATTTTTCTCATTTAGTGCTCTGAATATATCGTGCCAGCTCTTTCTGGCCTGCCAGGTCTCTGTGGATAGGTCTGCTGTCAATCTAATATTTCTACCATTGTATGTTATAGACCTCTTGTCCCGAGCTGCTTTCAGGATTTTCTCTTTGTCACTAAGACTTGTAAGTTTTACTATTAGATGACGGGGTGTGGACCCATTTTTATTGATTTTGAGGGTTGTTCTCTGTGCCTCCTGGATTTTGATGCTTGTTCCTTTCGCTAAATTAGGGAAATTCTGTACTATAATTTGCTCCAATATACCTTCTGCCCCCCCTCTCTTCCTTTCTGGGATCCCAATTATTCTAATATTGTTTCATCTTATAGTATCACTTATCTCTCAAATTCTCCCCTCATGGTCCAGTAGTTTGTCTCTTCCTCTGCTTTTTTATTCTCTGACATTTTGTCTTCTAAATCACTAATTCTGTCTTCTGCCTCATTTATCGTAGCAGTCGGAGCCTCCCATTTTTAATTGCACCTCCTTAATAGTTTTTTTTGATTTCAGCTTGGTTAGATTTTAGTGCTTTTATTTCTCCAGAAAGGGTTTTTATTTCTCTAGAGAGGGCTTCTCTATTATCTTCCATGGTTTTTTCGAGCCTAGCCAGCACCTTAAGAATCATCATTCTGAACTCTAGTTCTATCACATTACTAATGTCTACATTGATTAGGTCCCTAGCCATCATTACTGCCTCTTGTTCTTCTTTTTGTGTTGACATTTTTCACCTTGCCATTTTATGCAGATAAGAATAGATGGATGAGAGAACAAAATACTAAAGGGTTGCGGTGAACCTAGAGAAATATACACTAACCTACTCAGAAGAGACCTGGAACTGGGGAGAAAAAAAAGAGGGAAAAACCAAAAAACCAAAAAACAAAATCAAACAAACAAAAACAAAACAAAACAAAAAATAAAACAATGTCTTATATCTATATCTATATTACCTATTTCTGTTTCTATATCTATCTCTGTCTCTGACTCTATCTCTATATCTATCTCTATCTCTATCTATTAGACTGGTGAATTGAACAGACCCTATATGTATACAAAAAATAAGGTTAAATACAATGAAGGGATAAAATATGAATATAACAGTGAAAATTAAAAAAAATAAAAAGTGTTGACAAGATATAGTTAAAAACGTTAAAATAGGAAAAAGGAAAAAAATTTAAAAGAAAAGAGTAATTAAAAAAATAAATATAGGGCGCCTGGGTGGCTCAGTGGGTTAAAGCCTCTGCTTTCGGCTCAGGTCATGATCTCAGGGTCCTGGGATTGAGGCCTGCATCGGGCTCTCTGCTCAGCAGGAAGCCTGTTTCCTCCTCTCTCTCTGCCTCTCTGCCTACTTGTGATCTGATCTCTCTCTCTCTGTGTCAAATAAATAAATAAAATCTTTAAAAAAATATAAATATAAATATAAATATAAAAAAGTAAAATTCAAAGAATTTAACTTTGAATGAATAAAGAATCATGGGGGAAAAGCCATTAATACTTTGCATTGCTTTCCCCTAGCTCCAAAGTTCCACAGTTCTCAACAATCTCGAACTTGGTTTTGGCCGGATGTTTTTTTCCGGTCTTCTGTGGGAGGGGCCTGTTGCTGTGATTCTCAAGTGTGTTTGCCCAAGGTGGAATCACACCACCCTTGCCAGGGGCCTGGCTAAGTAATCAGTTTGGGTTCACTCTCAGGAGATTTTGTTCCCTGAACGCTTTCCGTACAACTTTGGAGAACGGGACTGAAAATGGCAGCTCCCAATCTCCAACCTGGAGGAGCCAAGAGCTCGGAGCCTCAGTCTTCAGTGTGTCTCAGAGAAAAGCAGGCTGTCCCTCCCTTGTCCCTGGTCTCTGGCCACTCTCTGAGCTCACCCGGCCTATGACCAAGCGTCTCTATCTCTGGTGCACAGCCGTGTTTAGAATCTCCAAACCCAGCAGATTCCTGAAGCTGCTCCCACGCTGCCCCTCCAGGAGGAGGAAGGAGGGGTCTCTCTGGATCTGCCGCCCATGGGGTTCCCCATTCACACAGCAGTGGCCCGACTGTGCTTTGGATCACTGCCCAAGGTAACCTTGAGCTGAGAGACACCTCAGCTCGGCTCCGTCTCTCCCATCAGCCTCTCTCTTTGTGTTCTGTTGGGTTCAGACCCCCTGGTCTTTTTGTGTCCCCACGGGTCCTGAGACCACACTGTCCCCGTGAGGGTTGCACCCACTGCTTGGCCTCTGGGGGACGACCCTCAGTGGAACAGACTTCTAACAGTTCTCAGTTTGTGTTCCACTGCTTGCTCACTTGCCAGGAGCTGCCCCCCCCCCACGGGGTCTATCCTCCCGTCACTTCAGATTCACTTCTCCGCACGTCCTACCTTCCAGAAAGTGGGCAATTTTCTGTTCCTAGCATTGCTGCTCTTCTTCTCTTCAATCTCCTGTAGAATTTGTAGGTGTTCAGAATAGTTTGATAGCTGTCTGGGTGAATTTCCGAGACCTGATGATAATCGGTCTCCTACTCCTCTGCCATCTTGCCGCTTCTCCCTAAAATAATTTTTGATAACTTTGCAAAAATCAAAATTTGGCATTATTACCTTGTAGACACCGCCATGTACAAAACAAACATTTTGACTGATAACATTCCACCAAATGGCCAGCACTCAGGCTCAAACTTCTCTGTATTTCACACTGAAATGCCCCAGAAAAGTTTGACTTACTCATTTAAAATATGCCGAATTGATATATATTTTAACATAATCATCACATTATGTTAGTTACATTACCACATAATTAGTAATTTCCAAATTTCCTCTTATTTTCAGTAAAAATCAGCACAGATTGATTAATTTTTATCAGGACTAAAATTTGTGGCAGGCTGGTAGAATGATTTACCTAAAAAATAAAGTCTTGTCTTATTTATTATTCATTTATCCATAGTATAGATACTCTTTCCATGCATATTTCAAGTCATCTATACGATATCACTGAGGTTGAGAAATCAAGATGGAATGTTAATAATCAACTCTCAACCTTTTTAAACTGGCTTCACACATCGAACATTCTAATTTAGTTACCATAGGGCAGGGGATGGGAGGATTTCTAAATTGCAATTTAAAAAATAGTTAAATGTAGTCATCTTGGGGGAAATATTAACTTTGTTCAATCAATATATTTTATCTGGATTAGAAAATTAGTAAATGCTGATTCCATTATTTTATCATTAGATAATCTGTTTAAGTGAATATTATAGATGGAAGAAATTTAAAACAACCTTAAGGAGAAGCTCTTTTATCTTTTGTAAGTCACTAATGAGAAACATTAAGAACTTTGAAATGAATACATAAATCCAGAATAAGATACAGATTTATCATGTGACTCCCTTCTTTATTCTTTTTATGTGGGAATTTGAGACTAAAATTACCAATAGCAAGAAACTGTAAATTGAAAAACATTAAAAAGGATACCAAATTCTGTGATTTAACATGATTAAATTCAAAGCATGGAAAAATCAGTTGTTATTATCCTTCTCACAAATCAACCAAAGAAATTTATTGGTAGGCAGATTATTTATAACAAATGTATAGGGATCTTGGTCTTATTTTATGCTTAGATCCTGAAAGAACTGTTGTATGATACATTGGAAAACATAGCTTTTTACATTATTAATGAGCAAAAATTATGGATAAATGAAAATTTTTGTTTATTATTAATATGCATTGATTATAGAAATATTGTATAGTAGAATTATAAGGAGAGGTCTTTAGTTTTGGGACCAGAGAAACTAGGATTTAAATGCCTATATTTTCATTTAGACAATTTATCTGATAATTCAGTTTGTTTCCTCATCTATAACATAGACTTTTTTTCATCTATAGATGTATCTTCATCTTTAGAAATAATAGCATTTTTTTATTGTGAGGCTATTTTAAGGATTAAAGAGAATGTTTGTAGGTGTGCCTGGATAGTTTAGTCTGTTAAGCCAACGCTTGGTTTCAGCTCAGGTCATGATCTCAGGGTCATGAGATGGAGCCCTACATTAGGCTCTGCACTTGTGGGGAGTCTGCTTAAGATTCTCTTTCCCCCTCTCCCTTTGCTCCTTTCCCCACTTGCTCTCTCTCTCTCTCTCTTTCCCTAAAAATAAATAAATAAATATTAAAAAAAATGGTTGTTGTGTCCCTATACACCAGTGGAATAAAATAGATATTTAATAAGTGTCAGTTCATAATAATAATAATGATATAGGTGGTATGAGGTGGAATAAGGAAGTTACAGTTTGAGAAGTTTAGGACATGATTTTTTCCAGTTTTATGGAGAAATAATGAACATATATTACCATATAAGGCTTAAGATGTATAGCATAATGACTTAATTTATATATTATGAAAAGATTTCCACAGTAGGTTCAGCTAACATTCATCTTTTCATATAGATAGAATAAAAAGACAAAAAAAGAAAAAAAATTATTTCCTCTTGTGAATGAATAATCTCAGGATTTATTATCTTAAATTTCCTTGTATACCATAGGGCAGTGTTAGTTATCCTCATGATATTGTACATGATATTCCTAGTACTTATTTATCTTATAACTGGAAGTTTGTACCTTTTCATCACCTTTCTCTAATCCCTCCCTTGACCTCCTACCTCTGGTCAGATATTTCTTTGCGTCAGTGTTTTTGTTTCCTTTGGCTGTATTCCCAAGAATGGAATTGCTGGATCATATTGTAGTTGTTATTATTTTTATGTTTTGAAGAACCTCCATGTTGGTTTCCATAGGGGCTATGCCAACTTGCCTATCCACCAAAAGTGCATAAGTGTTCCCTTTTCTCCACATCCTTGCCAACATTTGTTATCTCTCATCTTTTCGATGATGGCCATTCCAATAGGTGATATCTATTGTGGTTTTAATTTACATTTTCTGAATGACTAGAGACACTGAGCATCTTTTAATGCATCTATTGACTTTTAAAAAAAATCTTCTTTGGAGAAAAGTCTATTTAGGCCTTTGTTAATTTTTTAAATTGGGTTATTTGTCTTTTTTTGTTGTTGTTGTTTGTTATTCACTATTGAGTTGTATGAGTTCTTTTTATATTTTAGATATTAAGCCTCTTATCAGATACATGGTTTTTAAATATTTTATTGTATTCCATAGGTTGTTTTTTCACTTTAATAGTGGGTTTTTGTTTTGTTTTGTTTTGTTTTGTTTTTTGCTTTTTAGATTTATGTAGCCCCTCTTGTCTAATTTTGAGTTTGGTGATTGTGCTTTAGGTGTCATATCCAAAATATCATTGCTAAGACCCATGTCAAGGGGCTTTATTTCTGAGTTTTCTTCCAGGGGTTTCATGATTTGAGTTCTTACATTTAAGTTCTTAATCCATTTCTACTTAACTTTCAGTGAGAGGTGTAAGAGAGAGGTTCAGTTTCATTCATTTACATGTAAATATCCAATTATCTCAACACCATTTATTGAAGAGACTGCCTTTATTAACCAAATAAGATATTTGACCTTTGTTATGGGTATAAATGTGAAGAAGAGATGTAGAATCTTTTGAAAAATTCAGAATATAGGCTTTCTTTGAAAAATGTACTGCTGAAAGATCAGCACCTTGAACTTACTTGGGAGCTTTCCACCAGACTTTTTAAAAAGAACTTGGTGGGAAACTACCATATTCTAATATACCAGAGCAGCAGAGCAAGGGCTGTGAAGCCCTTATGGCTCTGTGAGTGATATGAGCACCTTCTAACCTCCCTCTGCACTGTGAAGTGCATCTTAGCTTTGGTGTTAGGAGATGTTACTGATATTTTGTGGAAACTTTTTGTTATCTTTTTATGAAAGTAATCCCATTTTCTAGTTTGTCCAGGAAATCATATATTTTGTTTATAATATTTTCTATAAGCAAAAATCATTCTATATAATCACATTTTAAATGTGTTGGGCACCGTATTCATTATTTGTTGTTATATGACAAATGACACCGAAACACAGTTTAAATAACAGATATTTTTATATTTAGCAGTTTTTGTCATAAGGAATCTGGGCATGGCTTAGTTGGATGCCTCTGGCTCAAAGCCCCTCATAGAGATTCAGACAAAGTGTCACCTGGGCCTGCAGTCATCCCAAGACTCACCAGGGTCTGATAGATCTGCTTCTAAGGTCATTCATGAGGTTGCTGGCAGGTTCAACTTTCTACTTGCTGTTGACTGGAGATATCAGTTACTTAACACCTAGGCTTCCCAAAAGGCTGCTTATACCATGGAAGCCTGCTTACACTTTGGCAAGATAGTGATAGAGTGAGAGAGTTTAGAAAGGACAGGGCAAAAACCACAATCTTCAGATAATCTCGTGCAGGTGCCATCCCAGCTCTTCTGCCATATTGCCTTCTTTAGAAGTGAGTCAGTAGGTACCACTTACACTCAAATAGGGGGACTATAGAAAGTCGTGGATCACAGGAGACAAGGCCATTGTGGGGCATCTCAGAGGATGCCTTCCACAGGCACTTGCTGTAGTGATAAAATAGAATGTTAAGCAAAGAAGGAATATAATAGGTATTTAGCGGCCACAGTGTACTGGGTACCTTTTACCATGCTGGTGTTATCTTCATTCAACATTTGGGAATTGAACTTTAGAGACATTATGGAACTTGGATGAGGTCATAGTGCTAGTGAGCAGAGAAAAATGATGCTCTTTTGACCCTAAAGCCTATTACTATTACATCTTCACCTCAGCTACCATCTGGAAATGTTCAAACCCTACATTTTGTTGAAGCTTCACCATGCTGTACTGACTATGGTTATTTAAAGGGATAATGGAGGAGATAGTTTAAAAACATACTAAGTTTTAACCCCTGAGGGTATGGGATATCTTTAAAATTCTGAATTTTTACTAGGGGTCCTTATAAAAGAAGGCAGCCAGTACCTGCTTGTTTAAATGAGTTAAATTCAGTGTTCTATCTGTTGTTCTGTGGGTTGGCATTAGTGGCACTTTCTCTGTGGCCCATTCTAACCTACATAGAAAAATAAAGGAGAGCAGTATCTCCCTTTCTTTCTCTTCCCCCCCCTCACTCTTGTCATCCAGAACTAAATGTGTTTTGTCACCTTGACCCCATGCATACATTCTACCTGTAACTCCTCCTTTGCTTGCTTTTCTCCTAAGGCTGATATAAATCACTGATCCCTTTGACTTCCCACATCTTCTCAACCTACCCAGTCAATTATAAGCTTATAGCCATAATTAGTTTTTTTAAGAAATTTTAATACATATTTGATCTCCCTTTCCTGTCCCTAAATTACAAACTGTGAATATTCCATAAATTTTCAGCAGTGACATTCAATTACTCAGAGTCTAATCCAGTTCAAAAACTCAACCTCAAACATGATTTAATCTCCTCCCACTTTTCTTCTAAAGCAGGCTGTGTCCTGCGTGTAGGGGCTTGAGAAGAGATAGGGTAGACTGTTCCTCCCCTCACTCCTCACTCTGTTCCATCTGAGGTCTGGTCCACCACACTTCCCCTCCTGTTAAACAAGCCAAATGGTTATCTATAAGCAGTCACAGTAAAAGTTTCAGGCTCAGAATTGTAATTAAAATTAAATTCTCTAAATCACAGCCCTCAAGAAAAGCATTCCCCTTTCTCACTCACTCTACACCAGGATTGAATCAACTTCTATTTCCTTCTTACGTGATTCCCAGAATTGCAGAAATTGTTTTACCATTTGTCACCTTCCTTAGGCCAAACTTACTACTCTCTCACCCATAAGTGGATAGGAAGCATTCCGACTTTATTATTTTTCTGAAAGCATATGATGAATCCTCTGTGAAAGAGAACAAAGAGCACTTACAGGGAGCTAATGATTTTAAATTTGAACTACTTTCCAAGAGCACATTTACCTTTCTTTATACAGGTGTTCCTTCTAGGAAAAGGATGCTTCATATTTGTGAAGGGCAGACTAAAAGCCCCCAAAGTTGCCTAGGCACACATTCCTGAAACTTATAAATATGAGATTAGACTGGATGGGACCAATGTAATCACAGAAGAGGGGAGACAGAGATCCCAAGCAGGAAAAAGCTTCATGTGTCACCACTGGACTGACCCTGGAGGGAGCCACATGAAAGTTTGGGAAGAAACTGAATTCTGCCAACACCAGGGAGCTTGGGAGAGGACCCAAGGCTTGGATGACAAAGGCAGTCTCTGACCACATCTTGATTTCAGCCCCATGAGACCTGAGCAGAGAATCCAGCACTCTGAGCTGGACTTTTGACCAATGCTAAGGTAAGCTAATAAATGGTTTCTTGCTTTAGGATGCTACATATATGAGAATTTCCTAGGGCAACAATAGAAAAATTATATATATAATTTTTAACCTATCCTTAAATATGTACTATAATATAGAGTATGCACAGATTGTGGGATTAAACTCTGGCTCATTATATTGATTACAGTATGGGGTCAGCTGAATTTTCCCAAGGCCTGGGCAGTGGTTTGGTCCTATAAATATACAGGGTCACTTTTATAAATTCTGCATTAATTGGATTGCTCCATGGGAAAATAATCCAATAAAAAATTTACTTGATATAATTGTTTCTTATAAAAAAAACAATAATGCCAAACTTTTTTATTTATTTCCCCAAACCTAAACCAAACAATTTTTTATAAGCCCCCACATATCATGCATCTGTATGTTAAATATTTAATACAGTGACTTATTTGTTTTTACATAGTCCTCGACCTCAATCTTTTTTTTTTTTTTTTTTTTTTT
>LNAC01001050.1:225890-228184 GCA_002007465.1 Ailurus styani | reverse complement strand
ACACAGAGAGAGATTACAAGTAGGCAGAGAGGCAGGCAGAGAGAGAGGAGAGAGGAGGAAGCAGGCTCCCCGCTGAGCAGAGAGCCCGATGTGGGCCTCGATCCCAGGACCCTGGGAACATGACCTGAGCCGAAGGCAGAGGCTTTAACCCACTGAGCCACCCAGGCGCCCATCTCGACCTCAATCTTATCTGTGATAAGATTCTTGACAACTAAGAGCTGTGTCTTTACTTTTATTTTATACCCAGAAATTTGCATAAGTGATGTGTTTAATCAGTGTTTATTTAATGAGTGGCTGATTTAGTGAACAATGGCATCTTAAAGTGTGTCTCCTTCTATAATGTCTCTTTTGCATTTTGTGTGTGTGTTTTTCAGTACTTAATTTTTGGAAACTATGTTTTCTCTATACTGATTGTTTCAAGTTATTTTTAAGAATAGAAATTTTGAAGACTTCAATATCAGAAATAATAATCTATGTTATAATAATGGATTACATTAGAAAAGTATTTTTCCTTTTTAACAACACGTATAAAGTTTTCTCTCATCAAATTTGCACACTTAATGTACATAAATTTTCAGAATTTTAGTTTTTTTCCATGAAAATTTAATAATGACAAAATAGATAATCAAATAAATAATAGTTGTTTCAAATTTGTACTATTTATCAGATAAAGTTCTAACAAAACAATTAGATAGATTCATTTAGCATTAAAATATCTAAATTACTTCCAGAATACTCAAAGAATTGTCAATTATTTGTAAATATGTTGAGAAATCACAAATTTCTCTAAATATGTGCTATTTCAATCAGCGTTATACTTGCAAACAGAAACCACATGTAGCTGACATGAAGGATGGGCTGAACATCTGTTGGTGCAAAATAAATATCTTCAAATTCTCAAAGGATGATTTTTTTCCCCTTGTGAAATCATAAAATTTGATAGAATTTAAGATCTTCATTCTGGTATTTGATTTCCACAGATGTCGGAAAAGTGTCTAGGAAATACAATCAGATGATGTCATAGAGCCAAGCAATTAGTAGATGCCAGTCTCCTTGGGAAAACAGTGATGACTCATGTAACATAACATTTGTTGGCTATGGATATTTGTATAGGAGAACTTACCATACTTGAGTTATGTGGACAACTGTTCACTTAAATGATACTAAATTGTAAGGCATTGTTGTTTCATGGAAAGATGCCAGAATATCTTTCTTATGAATATGTAAGTATATTTCTACAATTATGTATGATATAAAATTGTGTGCTAAACTGTTAATTGTTACAATGCCTTAGTATTCCATGTATCCATGTCCTTTTCTATATGACTTTGCTATTTTTCCCACACAAAGTGGAGTATATTTCCCAGCTCCACTGATATTTAATTTGGTATTTGTCCAATAAGATGTTTGCAGACGTTAGAGAAAAGGCTCAATGTGAGACTAACATGCATCAGGTAAGACACTGTCTAAGGTACATGAGAGACATGAGAAGGAATCCCATATTCAACATATAGATTGAAGTCAAGCCCAGTGCAATCCTAGATCAGTCAACACCCAGCCAACACACAGTTTTATGAGCAAAATAAATAACAGCTGTTTAGGGTAAATGAGCTTTGCTATGGTATATTACATACCATTATTAGGACAGTTAATGATAAAATGCTTTCCAAAGTAATTAAATACACATGTGTTTATAAGCAGGGATGGATTTCCAAGTAATTAATCTATAAACAAACAAGTCTAATATAGTTTGTTTAAAAAGAAAACAATGTTGATAAAGATGCTTTCTTTCAAATATTTTCACCGTGGCAGTATTAAACCAATAGAAAGACTTATTGGCGATAACTGAAATCTCAAATTACATTTTCCTTTCTGTATGCCATTCTCTTTTTCCCTTAGGTGAAGAAGTCAAAATTCTGGGGACAGCATGGGAAGAAAAATACAAGCACATACACGATTGAGATTTTCTGAAAAGTATTCCATTATATTGGAAGCAAAATGGAGTATTTTACAGTCTTGGCATACGACATATTTACAAGTAGGCACTCTGGATTTTTCTACTAAAATAAACATTTCAGAAAAGTAACCAGGAAAAGGCATGTTTTAACCATCTATAAAAGCACTAGAAGGAGGCAATTCTTCACTAGTGATATTGAATAAAGAGTCTATTGTAAGGGGTGGAAAGAGGCTTCATTTTGTTCCGTGATGTTTATAAATTGTACTCTTGCAGGTGTTGTGAACATATCTGCATGTTTTACGGTTCCCATCTGTTAGGATTCCATAAGTCAAATATT
>LNAC01001050.1:103390-220890 GCA_002007465.1 Ailurus styani | reverse complement strand
TTTTCCAAAGCTCTCCAGTTTACTGTTAAGACCTGTTACTTCTTGGGGCGCCTGGGTGGCTCAATGGGTTAAAGCCTCTGCCTTTGGCTTAGGTCATGATCTCAGGATCCTGGGATCGAACCCCTCATCAAGCCCCACATTGAGCCCCTCATCGGGCTCCCTGCTCAGCAGGGGTCTGCTTCCTCCTCTCTCTTTTCCTGCCTCTCTGCCTACTTGTGATCTCTTTCTCTGTCAAATAAATAAATAAAATATTTATAAAAAGACCTATTACTTCCTAGTTTCTCATTTTTTCCCTCTATGTACCAATCATAATAAACTGACTTGAACACTGATGTTAACCTCAATCTGATCTTTGCCAATATTTCTTCCCTTAAAATATTCTTATCTACTCCAATTTCCCCAAACCTCCACTTGTCACTTAGGATCCCTTTATCTACCTCTCTCCATCTTTCCTGTTCAAGTCTCTCTGACCCCCTAGGTTAAATATTCACCCCACATGATCTCATTGCAGAGTATATTTTAAAATCTTCATTACACTACTACTTGTTTTATTTTTATCTTTCTTGCTAGAAGCTTCAGTATGAAAGCTAGAACAAGACTCACTTGTCTTAGACACTATTGTGCCTTTAACAAATGGCAGAGTATTTGGGACATATTAGGCATTTAATAAAAATATGTCGAAGTAGAAGTGAAGTCGCTGAAACTAAAGGTAAGAAGATGTTCTCCTTGCTAAATGGTTGTTAATAAAAATTAAGTAATCTTATCATTCTTGAGGTTTCTGCTCTAAGTAGGAAAATTCTGGGTGAATTTTAGTTTCATAGATCCTTCAATTTCCATGGGCATATATGTGTTAAGTCAATTTCAAACTCTTGGTAAACATCAATTTCAAAACCAGCATGGAACATTTTTCATATTCCAAGATAAATACAGACAAACATAAGGCAACACAGTTGAGGTCTGAAATCAACATAATCAGTTCAGAAAGTCTTGTAGAATTTAGAAAATGTTGAGAGTGACCTGTGCTAGATGGTAAATAAGATGGTCTGACTTCATATATCCCCTAAACAATAATTTGGCATCCCTTCAGCAAACAAAAAGAATTGCGTTTGTGGGACTGTGAAACCCTGATAGAATTCAAGACGGATGAGAGCTGTTTCAAGAATGCAGCCCATTAACCATATGGCTGGCTCACTGACCACAATCCTGCCTATTGACTGGGAAGCAGCTCCTTGCCCCTGAAGACCAGGCTACAAATGTTCTTGGTCCTGTTGCCAGCACCATATGCCAGGGAACGTAGTAAGAGTAACACCCACCTGTGGCTACCTGAAATAATAAGCACACATACCTTGTTCCCAGCTGTGAACCCTGAAGGGTCCTGTGAATTAACTTTAACCTCTAGCGGGGAGCCTGCCAAAACTGATCCAACTATAGATTCTGAAAGGGCTCTGAAGATGTGTTCCAGCCTCTCCAAACTGAAGTCCATAAAACATACTTCTGGTACAGGTACTTGGCAGGAGATAATCCTCTCTCTTCCCCCCGGAGATTCCAAAAGGGTCCCATATTTGTCTCCGGCCCCCTCAAGGGACCCAGTGGGAGCCACTCCCATTTGTTATCCCAGACACTCTGAAAGGGGTCTGCACCTGGTTTCAGCCTCTCCCAGCCACTGTCCCCAAGCTGTCCTGTTGTCACAGGGACCTGGTCAGAGACACTCCTGTCTGCACTTCAGAAGATCCTGAAATGGCCCTATACTTTGCTCTAGCCCATGCAGACATATTTCTTTATCTCAAAGGTATAAAAGTCTTCCGGCTATGTGTACTTCTTTAGAACTTCATTCTCTTGGGAAGGCTCTGAAATACATGTAAAAATTCAATAAAATATGTATAATTTTCTTCTGTTAATCTGTCAGTTTAATTTTCAGACTCAGCCAGGGACCCTAGGAGGGTCAAGGAAAACATTTTCTTCCTCTAAAAGGTAATTATTTCAGTTCCATCTTTATTGAATATGAAAAAAGAAAAACAAACATGAGGAGATCAAAATAGTCCATTCTTATTTTAAACTATGTGTTTGCCATTGTCAGAAGGTGCATATTGAGTGCAAAGTAATGTTTCAACAGTGGTATCTGGCACTATTTGAGGACATGGTTGATGTAATAAAGAAACATTTATGGCCACATCAATCCATTAATCTCCAACTGCAAAAATGTGGAAAAAGACATACTGAAAATATGTATCATAGACAGAAAACACATTAAACCTTTTTAAAGTATTTAGCTATTGCACAAGTACCTAAGTTAATCAGATCCTTGAAAAATTAATTACATGATAGGATGGAATTTAGTCCATGTATATTTATATTAAGCCTAAACTTTTTATACAAGCATTCCCTCCTGTTTTTAGCACTGAATATAATAAAACCCCGTTTCAAAATAGGTAGCAAAAATATTGTGTGCTATGTTTCACTAACAACACTTACTACCTTGGACAAAATTACAGTCCTATTTGCTGGTGAAATCGAAAATCTAGGCACAAGATGTGAGTTTAGTTTGACATCCCATCTCTGCCATCTTTCTTCTCTTTGTTTTGAATTTCTATTGTGGAGTGGGTATTATTCTAGAATTCTGAGCATATATAGATAGGATTTGAGCTGTTCGGGGCTTCAGTGAGTGGAGTTTGAAAAGGTTTTTTTTTTAACTTTATACATTTTGTTATTGAATTTTAGATAAAGCATATATTTTCTTTTTCTGAATTTTTTTTAACATTTTGTTTATATGTAATTTTTTTGTATTGAAGGCCATCCCACTTAGTAAGTGTTCTGACCATTGTCAGCAGCGACAAACTGTCATTCATGTCATTGCCCTCTGAAACAGAGACACAAAACAGCCAGAGTCTAAATGTCAGAAAAGCTTTTACACAGAGGTGTACAAACTATTCTTGAACTGGATACACCTTCAGCCTGTACAGGCATGGATTAAAAAATCCAATGTGATTAACTCAGAATATTATTTTGTTTCTAAAACTTAGACTGTAATGATACTAAGAACCAGAGCAGAGAGATTGAATTAGGGATGTTTTGTTTTTAATACAGTAACTATTGAAAGCTATAACTCACATAAACAAAAGCTCTTTGGGATCTTCAACAGTTTTGAGTGTGTAAAGGGGTCCTCCTGAGACTAAGAAGCTGCCATCCTATTGGTGTGGTGGGGTTGTTAGAAATGCAGACAGCCTTACTTCCTGAGGGCAAGTCTCAGTTCAGAGTTAGGTTTTTGTTTTTCTTTTTGTTGCTGCTTTTAATCATGTGTATGTGTGTGTGTGTGAGAGAGAGAGTGTGTGTGTGTGAGTGAGATTAAAGTATAATTAACATATAACATTGTATTAATTTTAGGTATACAGCATGATTTGATATATGTATACTTGCAAAATGATTGTCACACCAATTTAGTTAATATGCATTACCACATAGTTACATTTTTTTTGTAATGAAAATTTTAAGAACTCCTCTCTTATTAACTTGCAAATATATAATACAACATTGTTAATTATGGTTTCTATGTTATGTGTTACATCCCCAGGACTTATTCATTTTGTAACTGGAACTCCACACCTTCACCATTTTGCCCGCTCTTGAACCCTAACACTCTATCCCTGGATCTATGAATTCATTCTTTTTGGTGTCATTTTTGTTTTAAGGTCCACATACAAGTGATATCATACAGTATTTGTTTTTACTCTTTCTTACTTGTTTCACTTAGCATAATGCCCTGAACCCCCATCCATTTTGGCACAAATGTTAGGATTCCCTTATTTTTATGACTGAATAATATTTCTATATATACATATATATATGTATATATACATAAATGTGGTATATATTTACAAAGATATATAAATGTATATATATATATAAATGTATGTATATAAATGCAAATAATGATACAATTAACATGATATTACAGATTTTTTTGAGATAGTAATTTTATTTCTTTCTGGTAAATACCCAGAAGTGGATTTGTTGAATCATATGGTTGTTCTAGTTTTAATTTTGAGGAGCCTCCATACTGTTTTCCCTAGTAACTGTACCTATGTACATTTCCACCAATAGTGCACAAGGAAAGGTTCCCTTTTTCCACATCAACGTATTTTTCATGTACTTATTGGGAATTTGTATGTCTTCCTTGGAAAAATGTTCAAATCTGCTCCCCATTTTTAATCAGATTTTTTCCTATTGAGTGGTGTGAATTCTTTATGTATTTTGGATATTAACTCCTTATCAGATTGATATCTGATTTGCAAATATATTCTCCTAGTCCACTGGTTGCCTTTCACTTTTTTCACTGTTTCCTTTGCTGTACAGAAGATTCTTAGTTTGATGTAGTCCCACTGGTTTATTTTTGCTTTGACTGTCTTTGCCTTAGGTGTTATATCCAAATAAATTATTAAAGAATTGGTCATAGATGTTTATCATATTCCAGTATTTCTTCTAACAAAGCTAACTGTAATAGTCACTTGTTTGTTGTAAACTGCCAGATAGATATAGGACTTAGATAATTTTCACTGTGCTTATTTACAAAACGTTTTTATAGAATAAAACTTTAAATGAATTTTGCCACAATAATTATAAATTGCAAACACATAACATTACAATCACACACTGAAAATGTCATTTATACTTTAAAGAAAAATGCCAAAATTAGCACTAGGTTAAACTCTTTTACCATTACTGAAGACACAAATCAATGTAAAAGGACTAAAAACTTATATATGTGTTACAACAATTAAAAAGAAACAAAATCCTGATTATGTGCAAACAATATAATTTTTTTCCTGGAAAAAATGCAGATTATTACAAGCTTATCAACATCAAAAAATGAATACCTCTATGATGAAAGAGAACAGAATTGAGGAATAGACACACAAATGGCACAAAGTGCACTGTAACATCTTAATTCATTATATAGAACTATACAAAGTATTAATATTTATAAAAGCCATGATTCACATAATTTATACTATCCTTTTGTTTCTGATCAAAATATTTTATAATATGAAAATAAAAATTAACAATATTTGACTCATAAGATTAATAATTATAAAATAATAGAAAATAGCAATTCAAGTTATCTTTATTTATAAAGATAATTGTGCAATAATAAAATGATGCATTTTTTTCCATAGAGATGGCTAGTAGTGCTAGAAGGGAAAACTCAATAGGTTAAGTATTAATTTCCTTCAAATTAACCTTGAGTTCAAAAGAAATTCCAACAAAAATTATGGATTTGAGAAGTTTAGTTGCCACAGTTCATCTCCCTGGTATAAAATTATGGAAATCTGTAAGTTCAACCTTCAGTTATTTCCCTACTAAAGAAAAGTGTTTAATATAAATCAATGGGAAACCCAAAGCATATCCTGAATACACACCCAACAAAATAAATGATAACATTAGTGAATTGAATAGAATAGAAAGTCCAATAAAAGGGTAATGGCATGTCAAAACAATTATAAAAGAACAGCCCATTTAATAAATGAACTTGGTATAGTTGAATATCAGAATGGAAAATCAAGAGTAAATTAAATTCCTATTGAAAAGAGTAATATTCAATGCTCTGTAAGAAAGTATAATAAAATAAATATGTTTACCTTTAAAACGCATGTCACTTTTAATTAGAGATAAACTAGAAAGCAATATTTAGGCATGTATTTATCCAAAAACAGCAATAAATTGTTTCTACATGGGTATAATTACAGCACATTAGTTGGAATAAGAGGGCCAAGATTAAAGGATTCCTTTGGAATTCATTCAGGTTTTTTTGTTTTGTTTTGTTTTGTTTGTTTTTGTTTTGTTTTGTTTTTTGGTAGGAGGATTCAAAGAGATAAAGAGGAGTTTTAAAAGGTTCCTTTAAAAAGTTAACATATAATGTATTATTTCTTACATTAATGTATATTGCTTTCAGAGGTAAAGGTCTGGGAATCATCAATCTTATATAATAAACAGTGCTGATTACATCACATGCCCTCCTAAATGTCCATCACCCCATCCCTTCATCCCCTCTCCTCCAGCAACCCTCATTATGTTTCCGCAGATTTAGAGTCTCTTCTGGGTTATCTCCCACTCAGGATTCATCTTCTTTTATATTTTCCTCTCCTGCTATTACACTCTGTTTTGTTTCTTAAAATCCACATATCAGTGAGATAATATAACTGTATTTCTCTGATTAACTTATTTCACTTTCACCTAACATAATACCCTCTAGTTCTATTCACATCCTTGCCAATGGCAAGATTTCTTTTTTTCCGATGGCTGTGTAGTATTTCATTGTATACATATATACACCACATCTTCCTTATCCATTCATCTGTTAATGGACATCTCGGCTCTTTCCATAGTATGGCTATTGTGGACATTGTGGCTATAAACATTGGGGTGCACGTGCTCCTTCGGATCCCTACATTGGTACCTTTGGGGTAAATACCCAGTAGTGCAATTGCTGGGTCATAGGATAGTTCTCTTTTCAACTTTTTGAGGAACCTCCATACTGATTTCCAGAGTGGCTGCACCAGCTTGCATACCCACAAACAGTGTAGGAGGGTCCCACTTTTCCTGTATCCTTGCCAACATCTGTCGTTTCCGGACTTGTTAATTGTAGCCATCCTGACTGCTGTGAGGTGGTATCTCACTGTGGATTTGGTTTGTATTTCCCAGCCCAGTGATGTTGAGCAGTTTTTCGTGTGTCTGCTGGCCATTTGGATGTCTTCTTTAGAGAAATGTCTGTTCATGTCTTCTGCCCATTTCTTAATTGGATTCTTTGTTCTTTGGGTGTTGAGTTTGACAAGTTCTTAATTGATTTGGATATTAGCCCTTTATCTGATACGTCATTTGCCAATATCTTCTCCCATTCTGTCAGCTGTCTTTTGGTTTTGTTGGCCATTTCCTTTGCTGTGTGAAACCTTTTTACCTTGATGAAGTCCCAATAGTTCATTTTTGCTTTTGTTTCCCTTGCCTCTGGAGACATGCCTAATAAGAAGTTGCTGTGGCCGAGGTTGAAGAGGTTGCTGCCTGTGTTCCCATTTAGGATTTTTTGATGGATTCCTGTCTCACATTAAGGCCTTTCATTCATTTTGAGTCTATTTTTGTGTATGGTGTAAGAAAATGGCCCAGTTTCATTCTTCTGCATGTGGCTGTCCAATTTTCCCCAAATCATTAGTTAAAGAGACTGTCTTCTTTTTTTTTTTTAAAGATTTTATTCATTTATTTCACAGAGGGAGAGAGATCACAAGGAGGCAGAGAGGCAGGCAGAGAGAGAGGGGGAAGCAGGCTCCCTGCTGAGCAGAGAGCCTGATGCGGGCCTCGATCCCAAGACCCTGAGATTATGACCTGAGCCGAAAGCAGAGGCTTTAACCCACTGAGCCACCCAGGCACCCAAGAGACTGTCTTCTTTACATTGGATATTCTTTCCTGCTTTGTTGAAGATGAGTTGACCATAGAGTTGAGGGTCCGTTTCTGGACTCTCTATTTTGTTCCACCGATCTGCGTCTGTTTTTGTGCCAGTACCATGCTGTCTTGATGACAACAGCTTTGTAATAGAGCTTGAAGTCTGAAATCGTGATGGCACCAGCTTTGGTTTTCTTTTTCAACATTCTTTTTTTTTAGCTACTTGGGGTCTTTTCTGGTTCCACACAAATTTTAGGATTGTTTGCTCTAGCTCTCTGAAGAACGTTGATGGTATTTTGATAGGGATTGCTTTGAATGTGTGGATTGCTCTAGGTAGCATAGACATTTTAACAATATCTGTTCTTCAGTCCATGACCACAGAATGTTTTTCCATTTCTCTGTGTCTCCCTTGATTTCTTTCCTGAGCGTTCTATAGTTTTCTGAGTACAGATCCTTTGCCTCTTTGGTTAGGTTTATGCCTAGATAGCTTATGGTTTTGGGTACAATTGTAAATGGGGTCAACTCCTTCATTTCTCTTTCTTCTGTGTCATTGTTAGTGTATAGAAATGCAACTGATTTCTGTGCATTGCTTTTATATCCTGCCACTTTGCTGAATTCCTGTGTGAGCCCTAGCAGTTTTGGGGGTTTCCACCTAGAGCATTGTGTCATCTGCAAAGAGTGGGAGTTTGACTTCTTTGTTGATTCGGATGCCTTTTATTTCTCTTTGTTGTCTGATTGCTGAGGCTAGGGCTTCTAGTACTATGTTGAACAACAATGGTGAGAGTGGGCATCTCTGTCATGTTCCTGACCTTTGGGGGAAAGCTCTCTATCTTTCCCCATTGAGAATGATATTCCCTGTGGGCTTTTCATACATAGCCTTTATGATATTGAGTTATGTTCCCTCTATCCCTAGATCGTGAAGAGTTCTAATCAAGAAAGGATGCTATACTTTGCTGAATGTTTTTTCTGCATCTATTGAGAGGATCGTGTCACTTTTGTCTTTAATTTATGTAGTATATCATGTTGATTGTTTTTGTGGATGTTGAACCACCCTTGCAGCCCAGGAACAAATCCCACTTGGTCATGGTGAATAATCCTTTTAATGTACTGTTGGATCCTATCAGCTTGTATTTTGGTGAGAATATTTCCATCCATGTTCATCAAGGATATTGGTCCATAGTTCTCCTTTTTGGTGGCTTCCTTATCTGGTTTGGGGATCAAGGTAATGTTGGCCTCATGGAATTAGTTTGGAAGTTTTCCTTCCATTTCTATTTTTTGAAACAGCTTCAGAAGAATAGCTGTTAATTCTTCTTTGAATGTTTGGTAGAATTCCCCTGGGAAGGAATCCGGCCCTAGGATCTTGTTTGTTGGGAGATTTTTGATTACTGGTTCAATTTCCTTGCTGATTATGGGTCTGTTCAGGTTTTCTATCTTTTCCTGTTTTGGTTTTGGTAGTTTGTACATCTCTAAGAATGCATCAATTTCTTCCAGATTGCCCCATGTGTTGGCATATGGTTGCTCATAATATGTTCTTCTAATTGTATTTCTTCAGTGCTGGGTGTGATGTCACCTCTTTCATTCAATGATTTCATTTATTTGGGTCCTTTCTCTTTTCTTTTTGATAAGTCTGGCCAGGAGTTTATCAATCTTATTAATTCTTTCAAAGAACCGTCTCCTAGTTTCATTGATCTATTCAGCTATTCTTCGGATTTCTATTTCATTGATTTCTGCTCTGATCTTTCTTATTTCTCTTCTTCTGCTGGGTTGAGGTTTTATTTGCTGTTCTTTCTCCAGGTCCTTTAGGTGTAGGGTTAGGTTGTGTATTTGAGACCTTTCTTGTTTCTCAGGAAAAGCTTGTCTCACTATTTACTTCCCTCTGAGGACCGCCTTTGCTGCCTCCCAAAGATTTTGAACTGTTGTGTTTTCATTTTCATTTGTTTCTATGAATTTTTTCAATTCTTCTTTAATTTCCTGGTTGACCCATTCATTCTTTAGTAGGATGCTCTTTAGCTTCCTTGTATCTGAGTTCATTCCAAATTTCCTCTTGTGATGGAGTTCCAGTTTCAAAACATTGTGGTCTGAAAATATGCAGGGAAAGATCCCAATCATTTGGTAGTGGTTGTGACCTGACTGTCACCCAGTATGTGATCTATTCTAGAGAATGTTCCATGTGAACTTGAGAAAAATGTGTATTCATTGCTTTAGGATGGAATGTTCTGAATATATCTGTGAAGTCCTTCTGGTCCACTGTGTCATTCAAAGTCCTTACTTCCTTGTCGATCTTCTGTTTAGATGATCTGTCCATTGAAGTGAGCTGGATGCTAAAATCCCCTACTATTATTGTATTATTACCGATGTGTTTCTTTGATCTTATTATCAACTGGCTTATATAATTGGCTGCTCCCATGTTAGGGACAGAAATATTTACAATTGTTACATCCTTTTGTTGGGTAGACACTGAGTAATTTTGAAATAGTGTTCTTCCTCATCTCTTATTACAGTATTTGGTTGGAAATCTAATTTGTCTGATATAAGGATTGCCACTCCAGCTTTCTTTGGTTGTCCATTAGCATGAGAAATGGTTCTCCACCCCCGCACTTTCGATCTAGAGATGTCTTTAGGTCTAAAATGAGACTCTTGCAGACAGCGTATTGATGGGTCTTGCTTTTTTTTATCCAATCTGATACCCTGTGTCTTTTGATTGGGGCATTTACCTCATTTACATTCAGGGTAACTATTGAAAGATATGAATTTAGCGACACTGTGTTACCTGTAAAGTCCCTGTTTCTGTAGATAGTCTCCATTCCTTTCTGGCCTATGTTACTTTGGGACTCCCACTTTGCCTGAAGGACACTTTTCAATGTTTCTTGTAGGGCTGGTTTGGTGATCACAAATTCTTTTTGTTTCTGTTTGTCCTGGAATCTTTTTTATCACTCCTTCCATTGTGAATGGGATCCTAGCTGGATAAAGTAGTTTTGGCTGCATATGTTCCTCCTGTAGTATCTGAATATATCATGCCAGTCCTTTCTGGCCTGCGAGGTGTCTGTGGATAGGTCTGCTGCCAGTCAAATATTTCTACCCGTGTAGGTTAAGGATCTCTTGTCCTGAGGAGCTTTCATGATTTTCTCTTTGTCTCTGAGATTTGCAAGTTTCATTATTAAATGTCAGGGTGTTGATGTATTTTTATTGATTTTGAGGGGGTTCTCTGAACCCCATTTCCTTCCCAGGATTAGGGAAGTTCTCTGCTATGACTTGCTCCACTGTACCTTCTGCCCCTGCCCTCATCTCTGTGTCTCTCTTTCCTCTTCTTCTGGAATCCCAATTATTCTAATATGGTTTTGCTTTATCGTATCTTTTATCTCTCGAATTCTCCCTCATGATCCAGGAGTTGCTTATCTCTCTCTTTCTCAGCTTCTCTATCCTCCATCATTTGGTCTCCCATATCACGAATTTTCCCTTCTGACTCTTATCCTAGCAGTTAGAGCCTCCATTTTTTTTATTGCATCTCATTATTAGCCTTTTTTATTTCAACTTGATTAGATTTTGGTTCCTTTATATCTCCAGAAAGGGATTCTCTTGAGTCTTCTGTGCTTTTTTCAAGTCCAACTAGTATCTTTATAATCATTATTTTGATTATTTACTTATAATCATTATTCTGAACTCTGGTTCTGACATCCTACTCATGTCCATACTGATTAGGTCCCTGGAAGGCAGTACTGCCTCCTGTTCTCTTTTTTGGAGTGACTTTTTCCATCTTGTCATTCTCTCCAGAGAAGAATAGATAAGCAAGAGAACAAAATACTAAAATTGCAACCATGACTCAGAGAAATATGCACTAAATCTATATCTATATCTATATCTATCTAACTATATATATACATATATATACGTATATATATTATGGATGGATGTTAAAACATGTACACATATATATATGTATATGTACACACATATATGTATATATGTATATATACGTATATATATGCATATATATATACGTATATATACATATATACACACACACCTAGAAAACACAGAAAAAGTATAAAATATAATCAGGCAGGTGGACCAAACAGAGCAATATATATATATATATATATATATATATATATATATATATATATATATACACACACACACACCTAAAAAACACACACAAAAAAATAAAATATAATCAGGCAGGTTGAGCAAACAGAGCAATACATTGGCTCCCATGTGTATTTATGTCTGTTTATTAGAAAACTAGATCCTAAAATTGTAAAGAAAGGAAAGCTTATATATGTACAATAATATAATTAAATACAACAAAAAGAATATTACTATAAAAATGAAAATTAAAAGATAAACAATCAAAAAGAAAAAGAAGAAAAAGAAAAAAAGAGGGAATATAGATAGGTGAACAGAATAGAGCCATGCAATATATCCTGAACTACATTGAAACTACAAGTAAAGAAGGTAACGAAAAGCTTAAGAAGTAAATAAAAACTTATATATGATTAAATACATTCAACAAATAGAATGTATCTGTAAAAATGAAATTTACAAAATAGTTTAACACTAATAAATAAACAAATAAATAAGCCATTTAAAAAAGGGAAAAAAAGAGAGAGAGAGGACAAGATGAGATAGGTGAAAAGAATAGAACCATACAGTATATTCTGAGTTTATTTTGTTCAGATAAAAGAAACTGCATTCCAAGATCCCTTGGTGGCCCAGTTGGTTATGCACCTTCCTTCGGATCAGGTCCTACATCTGGCTCCTTGGTCAGAAGGGAGCCTGCTTCTCCCTCCGCCCACCTCTCCCCCTGCTTGGGTGCTGTCCATCTCTCTGACAAATAAATAAAATCTTACGAAAAAGAAGAAACTGGATCCCCAAATTGGAAAGAACGAAAAACATATATTTACAAAAACAAAATTAAATTCAATGAAAGGATAGATTGTAACTGCAAAATGAAAGTTAAAAAAAGGATCTTTTAAAAGATTTGATAAAATAAGAAATTGGTTAAAAAAAGAAAGAAAGAAATTAAAATTGAAATACTAAATAATTGTGGGGAAGAAAAAAACATGAATTCTCTATGGTCTATTCCCATACTACTGAGTTTTGCAGTTCTCAATGATCAGTAATCTTGATCTTGGCTGGTTGTTCTTGCTGATCTTCTGGGAGTGGGGCCTTTTGCTTTGAGTCTCAAGTGGCTTTGTCCCAGGTGGAATTACACTGCCTTTGTCATGGGCCAGGGTATGTAATATGCTGGATTGCACTATGTGGCATTTGTTCCCAAAGGCTTTCTGCATAGCTTTAGTGGATGAGAATGAAAATATTAGCTTCCCAATCTCCAGCCTCGGAGCCAAGAGCTTGGTGGCCCACTCCTCGGTGTGCCCTCAGGGGAATGTAGTCAATCACTCCTGTCTTCCTAGTCTCTATCTGAACTCCATGCTCACTTAGGCGTGAGTATTTGTATCTCAGGCATGAGACCCCATTTCAAGTCTCCAAATTTTGCAGATTCCTGTGGTGCACACTAGCCCTGCTCTTCCTGGACGAGGGAGGGAGCTCTTGTCATGGTTTTGCTGCTTGCTGGGCCCTTGCTCGGAGAGCAGTCATCCAACGATGCTGCAGTTTGTGGTTTATGGAAATCTTGAAGTGAGAGCATATTCTGGGCTTGTTAGTTACAGCCGGCTTCCTAGCTCCAGTGCCTGGGAATTCTACCACACTCAGGCACTCCTGTTCTTTCTGTGACCCCGGGGATCCTGAGACCACACTTTCCTACCTAGGATTCTGTCCCACTTCATCAGCGGAGTGGTTTTCAGGCAGGGACGTCCCTCTCCTGAACAGACCTCTAAAAGGTCTGAGTTTGTGCTGCACTGCTACATCACTTTCTGGTAGTCAGCTTACAGAGGCTCCCTCCACCCGTGGATTATCTTCCCACATATCACCTCCGATTCACTTCTCCATACTTCCTACCTTGCAGAAAGTGGTCAATTTTCTATCTGTAGAGTTGAAGTTATTCTTTTCTTAGATCTCTGGTTGAGTTCAGAGGTGTTCAGAATGGTTTGATAGCTATCTAGCTGAATTTTGGGGACCAGATGAAACTCAAATTTCCTACTCTTCCGCCATCTTGGACTCTCCCCTGGTAGTAACAGCTTTAAACTTTACTTGAAATCACAGCTCTGCTCCAAATCTTGTTGAAGGCAAGCCCTTGACAGCATGAGAGCTGTGATTGATGAAGATTGATGAAGAAGGCAACCACACCTCTTTCTCACACTGTTTTCTTCATGAGCTAGTACCATGAGCTAGTACTCTCTGGGACTGACAGATATTAAGTCTTCTAGAACACTTTCAAAGATTTTTGGGAGATCACCATCTCTGCCACAAACATTACTAAGGTTCTCTTACTTGCTGTTCCCTAGGTAGAGGTGAACACCTTTTCCTCTTGTTGGTCACCCATGTCATATTTTGTAACAAACAACCTGACATCTCAGTGGCTACACACACACACACACACACACACACACACACACACACACACACACACATGCACACACACAACCAGTTCTGCTTCATAACATGAAAATCAAATGCAGACATTCAAGGACTCTGATCCACGTACTAATTCAGGAACCCAGGCATTTCTATGAGCTCACACCATTACCATATGACCTCCAAGACTGTGAATGAGGTTATAGAGAATCATTTATGGAATTTTGTATAGACCAGTTCTTAAAGTAGCATGTGTCATTTCTATCCACCCCCATTAAATAGAACTTAGTCAAAAAGTCTTATATTTTTGCAAAGCACTTAAGGAAATGTTTTTCTCTGTGTCCAGGGGGAAAATGCACTGGGTTTGATTATTAGGTTCCTCCTTTACTCCCTGTGACCCAGTGGCTCTTTACATGCTTGATGGACCACCTGGACAGAATCTGAAATAATATCATCCAGCCTTTTTAGGTAAATAGCCCATATGGGACATATTGATCTATAGAGCCTTCTGACAGATTTGTATTTTGTACTCCAACAGTGTTCATAAGAACAGAATAATTACTAACATAGTCCTAACATAGTTATCTGATTGGAGCCCCACTATAAGGAGAGCTTGTTTTTCTTTTTCAGGTATAAATTAGAAATCTGTTCATGGAATCCACCTTATGCCAACTTTTCATAGTGGACCAACCACAGCTCCTATTCCTAGGCCTCAGATGTAATTACGGGGTCCCCTATTCCTTCTCCTTGTGCATTTGGAATAAGAGAAGACCCACAAGTCTCTCTTCTTAATTTAGATTTTCTCTTTCTATTGTGGGCCAAAAATAAAAATCTAACTGTATTTCCCTAAATTTGTGAGTTCTGGATAGTGTCAATCATCTCTTTGGAATGAGAGTTTATTGTCTTGGAGCATCAGCCAAACCTGAAGCTAAAATAGTTGATTTCTAACATTTTCTTGTATATTTAAAAGGTGTAACAAGTTTTTTAAGTATCTCTGATTTTCACATGAACAGTGGATCATGTGCTTAGAATAACATATTTTAATTTTGAGTGAGTTGTTTGATACATTAAAAAAGGTCTCTTCCAGTATGGCTGAGAGTAACAATAGACTTATAATTAGCTAAACATATTTCATTGTGTACCTGATCTATGCCAAATATTTAACTGCTTACTCTAAATATAATCATTGTTTCTGCTCTCAAAAGCTTATGCTATCAGTGAGAATATATTGAAAACTAAGTTTGACTAAGCTATGGTAGAAGCAGAGTGAAATGGGAGATAACATTGCATTTAGATTCAGGAAGGAACCATACTGAGTTAAAGCATTGACTAACAACCACCCCTGAAAACAGGCTCACATTTCTCCTTCCAACCATAACATCCACAAAATCTCCCTCATAATAGCTCTCAGTTACACCTGGTGTTGATCATGGAACTTCAGATAGACCATTTGTCCTATTACCACTCTTCCCATAAAAGGATGATCTATGTTTCTAACCAAATATATGGATCTCGATGGAACTAAACTATATTCATTCTTAATATTTTCTAAGATACTGCACCTAGGTATTGGCATCTGAAAAATATTCAGAGCAAAATGCTTTTACACCCACCCCCCAGAAGGGAAAAGACATATGCTCATGAATGAATATCAAGCAAGTAAGCAAATCACTTTCTACCACTGACTACCCATGCCTGTGGAGTAGGGAAGAAAGTTCATAAGCTTTACAGCAAACGTTAAGTATGATTAATGCAGGCTTATTACAAATATTATTAATCTGATTAAGAAAATGTATTTCCCTTTCCAGACCATTAAAATTTAACAGCTGTTAATTTTATCAAAATGCCTGTCAGATTGTATCAAAAGTCTTTACTGAATTTATTAATACGATCATATGATTTTCTATTATTTGTTATCATATGGTTTCATTGATTAATATTCAACCCTTCAACCAACTTTGTGTTTCTGAAATAAACACCATTGATCTTACTGTAATATCCTTTTTATAAGTTGCTGTATTTTTACTATTTTTAAAATATTATGTTCCTGAATTCTTTTTATGTTCCTGAATTTTAATTTTATTTCTTTTTTTTTATTTTTAAAATACCTTTATCAGGTTTTAGAATCAAGTTTGTAAGGCTTTTCTTTCCAGATTCTAAAAGAGTTTTTGTAAGCTAACTGCTACTCCTTCAGTAAATTTTTAAAAGAACATGCCAGGAAAAACATACAGTCCTGAGGTTATCACTGAAGGAAGTTTGTTTTTAATTACAAACACAATCTTTTTGGGTGCCTGGGTGGCTCAGTCAGTTGAGTGTCTGTCTTCAGCTCAGGTTGTGATCAGTCCCAGGATTGAGCCCTATATTGGGCTCCCTGCTCAGTGAATAGTCTGCTTCTTCCTCTGCTCCTCCTGCCCACTCATGTTCTCTCTCTCTTGCTTACTCTCTCTCTCAAATAAATAAATAAAAATCTTTAAAAAAAGTAATTTCTTTGTTATAGGAAAACTCAATTTTTAAATTTCTTATTCTGTCAAGTAAATGTTTTAATTTTTCAGTTATTTTACTTCATCCAAATCATCAAACTTATTGATTACTTATAATGTCCTTTTATTTTCTTTATATCAGTCTCAGTAGGTGTTGATCAATATTATTAATAATTTCCCACAACAAACCTTTAACTTTGTTGACTTTCTCTACTAAATGTTTGTTTCCTATTTCTTTAATTTATACTCTCATCAATATAATTTCCTTTTTCTATTTTCTTTGCAGTTTGCTCTTCTTTTCTTTGTTTTTTTGACATGAAGTCTTCAACTTTTCTTTCATTTTAATAGATGAATTTAAAGCTATAATTCTCTCTAATTCTTGCTTTAACTGTATCCCAGATATTTTCATATGTCCCTTTTTACTTCAGTTTGAAAGTTTTCTAATTTTTATTACGATTACTTTTTGGGATGAAGAGGTCACAGGCTATCTAAAATTATAGTGCTTAATTTCCAAACTTCAGAGATATTTTAGTTTTCTGTTGATTTCAACTTTAATGTCACTCTGCTCAAAGAACATATTGGTTGTGAATTGAATCATTTGAAATGTGTTGATACCTGCTTTATGATTCAGGTAAATCTTCCGGTTGCACATGAAGTAAATGTACATTCTATGATTGTATTTTCAGTAGTTATGCACATAACTATTAGATCAAGTCAATTAATCACATTGTTTAATTCTTTTAAGTCTTTATAGATAATTTTCCCCTCTTTGCTTTATCAGTTATGGAGATAAGTGTGTGAAAATATCCAAATGGATCTTTCTCTTCCTCTATTCATTGACAATTATTGCTTCATGCATAAAGAGGATATATTATCCAGTGCATACAAGTTTAGGGGTATTATGTATTTATGTTGAATTGATTCTTTTATCATTATAAATTATAATTCTTTATTTCTAGCAATATTTTAGTTCTATTATATGTAAATTATGTTTAATCTGCTTTTATTTTAACCATATTACATTTCTTCTATTTTGTTTTTATGTGATGTCTCTTTTTCTTCCTTCTTTTATTTTAAGATTTTATTTATTTATTTGACAGAAAGAGAGAGAGAGCATGAGGAGGGGGAGCATCCGGCAAAGGAAGAAGCAGACTCCCAGCTGAGCAGGGACTCAATTCCAGCACCCCCAGATCATGACCTGGGCCAAAGGCAATTAACCAAATGAGCCACCCAGGTGCCCCTCTTTTTCTACTTTCTTATATTCAATAAATTTTTTGCCTTATATTTAAAGTGTGCCCCTTTGTAATTAGCACATAGTTAGGTTTTTCTTTCTATTTCTTTCTTTCTTTGAAGTATAGTTGACACACAATGTTACATTTGTTTCAGGTGTAAAACACAGTGATTCAACAAGTTTATGTTATGCTATGCTCACCACAAATGTACCTACCATTTGTCACATAAAATGTTATTACAATAACATTGACTATCCCTATCCCCATGTAAGTCCCCCTTTCTTAATCCTCTTTGACAAAGTTTTGTCTTTGAATTATAATGTCTTGCCCACTCATATTTAATATAATTATTGCTAAGTGTATCATATTGTTACTTGTTTTCTCCTTGGAGAATTTAGTAGTCATTGAGTATGTTCTGATTATTTTGGAGTAATCACTGCAAATGTTATTTTGTTTCCCAGACCAGCTGCTGCAGACCCTGTAGTTCAGTATCCTGGGCTGGCAGCTGTAGAATTGTGAATCAGAGTTCTATTGTTACAGATGGTATAGCCATTGTTTGCTTGTAAATTCAGTGTCTTGGTGTTGGAGGAGATCATTGATCGTGAGTAGGATCCCAGCAATTCAAGGACCCTCACCTCCACTTCTGTCCTTGGAATGTGGGTTTGGCTTGTCTTTCCTGCTCCCAGAGGGTGCTCCAAGGGCACAGCCTTGGCCAGTATACATGACTGAACCAAGTTAAGGCTTATACATAAATTTAAGATTGGGCTGTTGGGTGCAAAGATCTACTGGTCTAGGTGCCACACAAGAAAAGCTTCCCGTATAAGTTTGATACAATAAATCTGCCACTTACACAGGTGGAGTGGCCTGTCTCTTTCTTTGATATATCCCTGCCCTCCACATATTGGGCCTGGTTTCATACTACAGTTGGAAAGCTCTCTAAGAGCTTGCTAAAGCAACACTTGGTGACTATGCTGTTTTCTTCTCTCTCTCTCTCTCTCTCTCTCTCTCTCTCTCTCTCTCTCTCGGGGGGGCAGAGGGTAATTTTTTTGCCTCAAAATATATCTAGTACTTTTGACGGCATGCCAAGCATAATGTATAGAAGAATTCCTGAGAGTCCACTCATTATGGTGATAATTTCACTTCAATCAAGAATTTATAGGGGGCACATTTTGTTTCCAATTTATGTGAGACAGTGGCTTTCTGCATTCTGGTCGGGGATATTTTTGGCTTTTGATTAAAAGTCTGGTGCTCCTCAACCATGTAGGACTCCGGGAGAACACTTCTGGCTTCAGATACTCCAGTCTGGTTCTCGACCCTCCTATAACATGTAGCTTAAAATCTGACTAATGTCTTCAGAAGAAGAATAAAATTGTGTTTGGGCACAATTGGACTTCAGGAAATTTTAGACTTCCATTTAAAAGTTTTCAGCATAATTCCCTGGACTCCTGTATAGCCCCTGTGCCCAGCAAGTGCTCTGGGGAAAACCTATCATGTTGTTGAATCCCTGCAAATTTTAAATATTTTAATAGCCATCCCTCATGACTACAGTTTACTGATTTTTCCCCCCTCAGAATCTTTCTGTTTTGTCCACACAAAGAATAAAAAAATTTCTACAGGGGAAAAATAGCTAGATAATACCAAATTACCACATCTCCTCTTAAATTGTAGTTTACCCAATCATTGTTTCTTCTGGTCTATGACGTCATTACAATACAATTTTTACATTTTATTCAGCTTTTTCTCTCTGTTGTACCAAGAGCATTAGTCTTCTGTGACTTACTTAGTCTGACACAAAGGACTTAGCACTTTTCTAAAGCATATGTTTATATTGATAATTTAATTTCAATCAATATCACAGAATTTTCTTCACCTTCACTCAAACTGTATTTCTCTAATCCTATGAACAGTAAGATATCTGCCTCCCAACACCATTTTACTTACTCAGTGCTCAATGGCATCCAAATTCCTCCCATGATGTCATCAAAAAATACTCATTCTACAAATTAAACTTTTGGGTTAATTTGTAGTTTTACTTGCATTTTGTCTGTGGCTACATAGTCAAACTAATATGGATAATATGGCAAATCCCTGAGCTTTAGGTTCAAATTTCTCACCTAGGTGCTTGAATAACAAGAGAAGGACTTGTGGGTTCTGAACATTATCATTTATTTTCTGCACTATTATGAACAAAATCTCTCTCTGGTTACTATTTTTAAAAAGGGAAAATAAAACAACACCAGAAAAGATTTAATCAGATACTTTCAGTGTCACATAATAGTATTACATGAGGAGAAAAAAGCTTATGTAAAATTTTCTATGACATTACAGATGTAATTACTGATAGATGAAGAGTATTACCACCAATTTTAGAATGGTCTCTTTTATAATAATTCTTTAACCTCTGTGCTGCATGTTTCCTTCAGAAGTTTACTGAATAGTTCTATCAAAACCACTCTGAAAAATCTATGAATAGTGCATATTTACCCCAGGAGAGGGAATGCTTCTCTTAGGGTGCATAACAAGAGTCCTTTTAATGTAGAACTATTTATTCTACAAAGGTTACTTCAGGGTTTTTATATCAAGAAATTAGCAAGCTAAGACACGAGTCATCATCCTGGCTAGCATAATAGATGGTGATCATCAGGAGAACGTAGAGTTATCATTATGTAATGAAAGTGGAGAAGAATACACATGGTACCCAAGTGGTCCATTAGGAAATCTTTTGGTAATTTTTGTCCATATTTGACAGCAAGTGAATAAGTGAAACAGTGACACTCTGAGAAAACATAATGGCTAATGTCTCAGGTCACTTGAGAATAATGGTCCAGGTCACTCAACCAGCTAATCCAACCCAACTAGAAGAAATGCTAGCTGAAGATAAAGTGAATTTGGATGGTTAGAATGGAGGCTGATTGTGAGTTTCCCCTAGACAAAGTGTGCATAGATCATATCATGAATACTCATCTTAGAAGGGAAAACTGTTCTCCAAGAAGAAAAAGGTTCTATATGAAGCAAATGGATCTGAGTTCCACCACAATGATCTATATAGTGTGCTTTGCCTTCCAAGACTTCTTCCAATAGTATTGGCTGCTGATGTCTCACAGTCAGGTCCTTGCTTAGGAACTGCTCTTGGTTGGAGCCCCTGAGTGGTTCAGTGGGTTAAGTCTCTGATTTTGGCTCAGGTCATGATCTCAGGGTCCTGGAATCAAGCCCTGTATCAGGCTCTCTGCTCAGTGGGGAGCCTGCTTCTCCCTCTCCATCTGCCTGCCTCTCTGCCTACTTGTGATCTCTCTCTTTCTGTCAAATAAATAAAATCTTAAAAAAAAAAGAATTGGGTGCCTGGGTGGCTCAGTGGGTTAAGCCTCTGCCTTTAGCTCAGGTCATGATCTCAGGATCCTGGGATCGAGGCCCGAATTGGGCTCTCTGCTCGGCAGGAAGCCTGCTTTCTCCTCTCTCTCTGCCTGCTGCTCTGCCTACTTGTGATCTCTCTCTCTCTCTCTCTCTCTCTCTCTCTCTCTCTCTCTGTCAAATAAATAAATAAAATCTTAAAAAAAAGAATTGCTCTTGGTACTGCCATAAGGCACTGCCTCTACTAACATCATGCTTTTCTCCAGAGACAGCCAATATCCAAAGACCAATGTGCAAATATAAAGACTGATCTCTTTGCCTCTATTTGAGACAACTCTTAGAAGCCAACTAAGCTCCAGAGTTCCTTCTAGGACCAACAGGGTTCTCCACTGCAATTGCATCCCAGATCAATTTCATTCACTGCCCAATTTAAGCTTCATCATTTCCTTACAGGTGTCCTGAAAATGCTGTCAGTTAAACCTCCTGAGTGTAAACCTCTGCCTCAAAATATGTTTCCCAGGGAACTGAGTTCCAACATCTCATTTACAAATAGATATTATTTTATTTGTTGGCAAAGGGGGTAATGACTAGGTAGCTCTGCCCATAGAGTATCACGAAAGGCTTTCTGAAATAACTCTTGTGTGAAAAAGGTGTGTAGGATGTTGTTAAACCAAGACTGGGAAAGAAGGCATCCCAGCCAGAGAAACCAAGAACAAGGTCTTAAGTAGTGGCTTACATGAAATTCTCTGAAGCCAGGCAGTGCCATGATCCAAGGCTATAATTCATCTTGTATAATCTTACATTGGTTTCAGTGAAAACTCAGAGGGAGAAAGGAAATTGAAGAATAAACCCTTTATATATATCAAACATGAATATGAGCCAGGAAAATGAAGAAAAGACATTTTTATTTGGAATTCTAGGAGTCTTAGAGGAGGCTGGGGTAAAGTAATAGTCTGACTAGGATCTTTGTTCTTGAAGGCTGTGAAGCCTGAGAAATGAGAAATTGTACAAGGAATCATATATGTATATACATATTCATTCCCTAACATACAACTGGAACAAAAATAGGGGAAGGATTCATGTGACTTGAGTTACTGAGATTTCCACAAGCCTCTACTGTTCTCCAGTGATTTCTATTTCCCTTTTAGTTTATTTCTTGCAGCAAGAAAAGTAAGTGGTTATAAGAGTGACCAAAGAATGAAGAGAAATAATAATCAAAATCATATGGATTGTCTTTCATTTTGCACAAAATTCTTTCTAATTACTCATGCCAAGGAACAGCTGGCAAACCTTGTTCTTGGCAGGAATAAGAAAGCACTCTTCCCACTCATCCCCTAAACTGAGGTCACTGGGGGTTGGAATGCAGACACTTCCAAAGTTCCTCATCAGAGATGCTGCAGGAGTACATCAAAAGCTCCACATGGCTAAGCTCTTTCACCCCAGATGATACTTAACTAGTAGACTGAAACTTTCATTGACTCTGGGCAATAATGCCCCTTTTGAAATGAGACCCTTTGACTCTTCTTCCCCTCATTTTATTTGTAGCCAACACATTAACTTTGGCTACTGCAGAGATGCACAGCTGATGTTCCAATGTTCAAACTCCAATGGTTAGTTATGTATATGTATTAAAAATGTTATCACAAGGAAAGGCAAATGGGAGATCACGTTATATTACCTAAAACAGTTTCTTTCAATAGCAGTTTTTCTGACTGATGATTGTAATTATTATTTTTTTAAACCTGGACTTTAAAACCTATTGACTTATATGTCTAAAAATCATTCTTCTTCACAAACTAAGGACATTGTATTTACTGGGAAAATGATAGGATAATATACTTCAGGATGCATAGGCAATCACAACTCTTTGATTGTGCTGTGCAAAAGGTATTCTTTTCAGTCAGGAAACTAAGTTCCTTAAGTGATTACTAAATCTTTTCCTCCAAAATACTGCAATTTAAGTTATCAAGGGACAAAAAATAAATTTACTTCAGTGCATAGCAAATAAATAATGTCAAGCATTATAAACCCATGTTTCAAAACAATTCAAGTGTTTCAACCAAAGAGTAGGCCCAGAAAGATTTTTATGATAATGTCAACAATGAAACTATCAGGAACATTTCATTAATTTACAATTATCATTACAAAAAGAAACCCAAGTATGTCTGTGTATGTGTCAAGTATTTGATATTCATTCCTTGTGTATCCTTTGATTCTTTTGTCTGCATTCGATATGAATGAAAATATGGGAAATGATACATAAATATTTCTCAACATGTTGCCAATAGGGAAAAATGCAATATCCTCTGCTCTCTCCATCTGAAATACACACACACACACACACACACACACACACACACGTGCACACATGGTGTTGCTTACACATAAATGTATGTGTACATAATCATATCACAAAAGGGTCAGAGATTATCTAAGGTAAATTCTTTATTTTCCATTTGTCAAAAATGAAGACAAAAAGTGTAATTGCACTTTCCATTATCACAAAATTACTTAGTAGCACAGTACCAATAGAAAGCACAACAATCCTTGAATAAGTATTTGAATTGTCTCTATATAGTAACACAATAAATCCTATGCTGTAGATTTAAGTTAAATCAAGCATGATTGTATAAAAATAACTAATTTAGATTCAGGGAGGGGCATGATGATGGAGATGTGGGAGCCCCTGTTTCAATGGGTCCCCTGAAATGAGCTAAATATCTACCAGAACACTCTGAATATCCATGAAATCAGCCTGAGAAATAAGATTATACACTTCTGGATCTCTTCGGGGGGCAGAAGATCATCAGTGGAGAGGGAAAGCGAAGACGGAGCACTTGGACTGAAATCATTGGAGGATAAACAGAAGGGGGAGGGAGTCACCAGAAGTGACACACTGGAAAGTAATACCCCAATACGAATGTGCCCTGTGCTTGGGGACCAGAATTAACTTGGAGTATGGTTAAAAGTACTCAAAAGAGCAAAAGATCTTAAGGGGCAACTGGTGAAATCAGGTGGCCATGCACAGTCCTAGGGCCACAGTCCCAGGATGGTCACAGCTGGTGACCACCCATCCCTGAGAGAGCCCAGTGGGGACTACAGTCCGTGGTCTCTCCACCTGGCTTTTGGCTGTCTGGGCTAAGCACAGCCTCACACCCGATTGAGAGAACCTGGTGTGGGCATTGGGCCGGAGTCTCTGAATCCACAGCTGTCAGTGATTTGCACTGCTGCCGGGTCGTGGGTATGGACCCCAGACAACAATCCTGACAGCCACCAGGACCAGGCTCCCAGGAACCAAGATCACTTGCAGTCTTGGTGGCACAGGGGTGCAGAAACAAACAGGGGCTTCAGATGACCACTGAGACTGTGGCTGGGAGGGAGTATGTGTTCAGCAGAGACTGCAGAGGGGGAGTCTGTGTTCTGGACCATCCAGGGGGGAGCACACTGAGGCTTCTCTCTGAGGCAAAGGACTGGGGGCAGAGGTTTTTTTTTTCCATTAGCCCTATGAAAAGCCCCTGAAAGCCACCCAAGAACAAAACCCCCCAGAGAACAAAAACCTGAAAAAACAGTTTCCACAGAGCCCAGCCCCTTGAGAGGGAGCAAGGCAACTCAGCCCAAGCAAGACTGACTGAAAACAACATGGCAGACCCTTCCCCCAGAAGACAAGCCAAAAGAACAAGAGGACAATAACTGCAGGGTCCCCATAAAACTGTATAACCCCAAACATCAGGGAAAAAATATATTAAGGCCCGGAGATTGTCCCAAAACCTGTATATTTCATAGATGCAACCTTTTTTTTTTTAAATTCATTCTCATGATTCTTCTTATTTTATTTTTTTAACCTACTTACCATTACAACTAGATATTTAATACAAAATATATCATAATTATTTTTTAACTTGAACTGTTTTCACACATATACCTGGGTATCTATTCTTTTTAAAGATCTTATTTATTTATTTATTCAACAGAGAGAGAGATCACAAGTAGGCAGAGAGGCAGGCAGAGAGAGAGAGGAGGAAGCAGTCTCCCTGCTTGGCAGGGCCTCGATCCCAGGACCCTGAGATCATGACCTGAGCCGAAGGCAGAGGCTTTAACCCACTGAGCCACCCAGGCACCCTATACCTGGGTTTCTTTTTCTTTCTCTTGTTTTATTTTTAATATATTTATAGATATAAGCTTCAAGGTAATCCTTTTTCCCTATTCAATACTACCTCTACATATAAGCCAGTTTTAATTTTCCTGTATCTCTGGAAAGTTGAGTCTTTTAACAAAGAAAACAAGACACATCCAGGAAGTACCAAAATACTTTCCTCACCCACATCAAGGGTTTATAACCACCTACCCATTTTATTCTTCTGTCAGCATTTCTGTGTATTTATTTTTGTTTTGTACCATGTAAATCTTATTCTTGGAGTACATTTTGGCTGGGTTTTCTTTTTTTTTTTCTTGTCTCTTACTTTTGTAAGTCGTTTTATTTGTTCATTTTTGGTTTATGTACCTTATAAATCTTACTATTCGGACTCATTTTGGTTGGGTTTTTTTTTTCTTCTTTTTTTTTCCTATCTTTTTCTCTTTATTTTTTTGCTCTTTCTTTTTGGTTGTGACTTCCAATTACTCTGAAACTTTCCAAGGGGAATCTTGACTGGATTGTGGTTAATATATTCAGCTATACATCCCCTCAACCACCTCTCACCAAAATGACTAGGAGGAGGAACACCCAGAAGAGGAAAAATTCAGACTGTGAGCTCTGCCACAGAACTATTGGATATGGACATAAACTAATGTGTCAGAAATGGAACTCAGGGTAAAAACTCTCCAGGCAATGGCTAGATTAGAGAAGACCATTAGTGGCAGCATAGAATCTCTAAGGGCGGAAGTGAGAGCTGATCTGGCAGAAGTCAAAAATACTATCGAGGAGATCCTATCTAATCTAAATACTTTAACAGCTAGAATAACTGAGGCAGAAGATCGAGTTAGTAATCTAGAAGACAGGCTGATAGACAAGCAGGATCAGGAGGAGATATGGAACAAACAACTTAGAAGCCATGAAAACAGAATTAGGGAAATAAAGGATGCCATGAAATGTTCCAATGTCAGAATAATTGGGATCCCTGAAGGGGTGGAGAAAGAGAGAAGACTAGAAGATATAGTTGATCAAATACTGGATGAAAATTTCCCTAATCTGGGGAATAGAAAAAGTGTTCAGGTCCTAGAGGCAGAGAGGACACCCTTCAAGATCAAGGAGTCTAGAAAGACCCCCAGACACTTAATTGCGAGATTCACAAATCATAAATTCAGACAGGTGGTTTTAAGGGCAGCTAGCAGGAAGAGATTCCTTACAGACAGAGGAAGGATCATGAGAATAATGTCAGACCTGTCCACAGAAACCTGGCAAGCCAGAAAGGGCTGGCAAGACATGTTCAGGGGACTAAATGAGAAGAACATGCAGATAAGAATACTTTATCCAGCAAGGCTGACATTCAGAATGGATGGAGAGATAAAAAGCTTCCAAGACTGGCAAGGTCTAAAAGATTATGTGAGCAAAAAGCCAGCACTACAAGAAATAATTAGGGGAGTTCTATGAAAGAAGAAAGAAAAAAAGAATGATATAGAATAGAACAGAAAGTTACAGAGAAAATGTATGGAAACAAGGACTTCACAGACAACATGAAGACAATAAAATCATATCTTTCAATAATCACTTTCAATGTGAACAGCCAAATGCTCCCATAAAAAGGCACAGGGTTGCAGACTGGATAAAACGATAGGACCCATCCATATGCTGTCTGCAAGAGACACATTTTGAATCTAAAGATACATGCAGACTGGAAGTAAAGGGATGGAGAGCCATCTTTCATGCCAATGGGCCTCAAAAGAAAGCTGGGATAGCAATTCTCATATCAGATTAATTAGATTTTAAGCTAAAGACTGTAGTCAGAGATACAGAAGGACATTACATAATACTTAACGGGTCTATTCACCAAGAAGATCTAACAATTGTAAATATTTATGCCCCCAACATGGGAACAGTCAAATACATAAGCCAACTGTTAAACAAAATAGGGTCATGTTGATATGAATACATTAATTATAGGAGATCTTAACACGCCACTCTCAGCAATAGACAGATTATCTAAAGAGAAAATAATGAAACAAGATGGGAGGGGGAAGGAGACAAACCATAAGAGACTCCTAATCTCACAAAACAAACTGAGGGTTACTGAGGGGTGGGAGGGTAGGGATAGGGTGGATGGGTTATGGGCATTGGGGAAGGTTTGTGATTTGGTGAATGCTGTGGAAGGTGTAAGCCTGATGATTCACAGACCTGTACCTCTGGGGCAAATAATAATTTAAAAAAAGAAAAGAAAGTCAACAAAGGAACAAGAGCTTTGAATGACACATTGGACCAGATGGACCTCATAGATATATACAGAACATTCTACCCTAAAACAACAGAATACTTATTCTTCTCAAGTGCACATGGAACTTTCTCCAGAATAGACCACATACTCAGTCACAAACCAGGGCTCAACCAATACCAAAAGATTGAGATTATCCCCTGCATATTCTCAGACCACAATGCTTTGAAACTGGAACTCAACCACAAGAAAAAGTTTGGAAGGAATTTATACACTTGGAAATTAAAGATCATCCTGCTCAAGAATGTTTGGATCAACTAGGAAATCAAAGAAAAATTTAAACAATTCATGGAAACCAATGAGAATGAAGACCTTCCATTCATTGCAGAAAAAGCATTTGACTAAATACAGCATCCATTCCCGATTAAAACTCTTCATAGTATAGGGATAGAACATTCCTCAACTTCATAAAATCTATCTATGAAAAACTCACAGGAAATATCATTCTCAATGGGGAAAAGGTGACAGCCTTTCCTTTGAGATCAAGAGCACGACAAGGATGCCCACTCTCACCACTGTTGTTCAACATAGTACTAGAAGTCCTAGCAATAGCAATCAGACAACAAAAAGAAATAAAAGGCATTCAAATTGGCAAAGAAGAAGTCAAACTCTCTCTCTTCACAGATGACATGATACTTTATGTGGAAAACCCAAAAGACTCCACCCCCAAAGTACTAGAACTCATAGAGCAATTCAGTAATGTGGCAGGATACAGAATCAATCCACAGAAATCAGTTCTTTTCTTATACACTAGCAAAGAAAATATAGAAAGGGAAAGTAGATAATTGATTCCATTTACTACAGCAGCAGTAAGTATAAGATACCTTGGAATAAACCTAACCAAAGAGATAAAGTATCTGTACTCAAGGAACTACAGAACACTTATGAAAGAAATTGAAGAAGATACAAAAAGATGGAAAAGCATTCCATGCTCATGGATTGGAAGAATAAACACTGTTAAAATGTCTATACTGCCCAGAGCAATCTATACTTTCAATGCCTTCCAGATCAATATTCCACTGGCATTTTTGAAAGTGCTGGAATAAACAATCCTAAAATTTGTATGGAACCAGAAAATACCCCGAATCGCTAAGGAAATGTTGAAAAAGAAAAACAAAGCTGGAGGCATCACGTTGCCTGATTTCAAGCTTTACTACAAAGCTGTGATCACCAAGGCAGCATGGAACTGGCACAAAAACAGACACATAGACCAATGGAACAGAGTGAAGCGTCCAGATATGGACCCTCAACTCTATGGTCAAATAATCTTCAACTAAGCAGGAAAAAGTATACAGTGGAAAAAAGACAGTCTCTTCAATAAATGGTGCTTGGAAAATTGAACAGCTATGTATAGAAGAATGAAACTTGACCATTCTCTCACACCATACACAAAGATAACTCAAAATGGATGAAAGACCTCAGTGTGAGGCAGGAATCTATCAAAGTCCTAGAGAAGAACATAAGCAGTAACCTCTTCGACATTGGCCACAACAACTTCTTTCAATACACGTCTACAAAGGCAAAGGAAACAAAAGTGAAAATGAACTTTTGGGACTTCATCAAAATAAAAAGCTTCTGCACAGCAAAGGAAAGAGTCAACAAAACAAAGAGGCAACCCACAGAATGGGAGAAGATATTCACAAATGACACTATGGACAAAGGGTTCGTATATAAAATCTATAAAGAGCTCCTGAAGCTCAACACCCCAAAACCAGATAAGCATGTCAAAAAATGGGCAGAAGACATGAACAGACACTTTTCCAAAGAAAACACACAAATGGCTAACAGACACATGAAAAAATGTTCATCATCACTAGCCATCAGGGAAATTCAAATCAAAACCACATTGAGATACCACCTTACACCAGTTAGAATGGCCAAAATCAAAAGGACAGGAAACAATTGTTGGAGAGGATGTGGAGAAAGGGGAACCCTCTTACACTGTTGGTGGGAATGCAAGCTGGTGCAGCCACTTTGGAAAACTGTGGAGATTCCTCAATTAAAAATAAAGCTACCCTATGACCTTACAATTGCACTACTGGGTATTTACCCAAAGATACAGAAGTAGTGAAAAGAAGGGTCTTATTCCCCAATGTTCATAGCAGCAATGTCTGCAATCACCAAATGGTGAAAAGACCTGAGATGCCCTTCAACAGATGAATGGATAAAGAAGATGTGGTCCATATGCTAATTCCACGCCTTCTGCTAACCCCGCATCACCTCCTATTTTTTCCATTTCCATTGCAAATTATCCCAACTGCAAACATCTACTGACTTCAATATTTCCAGTTCACAGACTCAAGTTCTTTTTATTATTCATGTTTTCTGTCTTCCTTTTTTTCCTACCATCACTTAGATTCCCTGGTCTGTTAGTACAATAATTGCTTCCAAACACCTTCAGAATTCTTTCCCAGTATTCCACTGTCATTAAAAAATAAAAATGTGAAAATAAAGACTGTGGCTGAGTCCAGCAGTTGACTTTCTCCAAAGAAGTACATGCACATTTGAACATACATTTTGGAAAAGTGCATAGGTATGGTGATTCCCTATATATATTAAATTAATGATAGATTATATGAAACAGGCATTTAACATTGAGTGGAAATCCTACCATGTACCTCACTGGTTTCTTCCTTCCTAACTCTCTCCCTTTCTCTTTCTCTCTCTTTTAACAGTTTTATTGATATATAAGTCATGTACCTTAAAATTCGTTCTTCTCATTTAAAGTGTACAATTTAGTAGTTTTAATATATTCACACAATTGTGTAACCATCACACTTAATTTTAGAACATTTTTATCACTCCCAAATTAACTGGTACTTATTAGTAGACATCCCTCCCGCTTCCCTACTTACCAGTGACTAATACATGATCAGTCCCTATGGATTTGCCCAGTCTATGCATTTCATACCAACAAAATCATTCAACTGGTTTATTTCACTTAGCATAAGGTTTATCTATGCTATAGCATGTATCACTATATAATCCCTTATTATCGACATACGCCACTATGTGAATATACCACTTTTTATTTATTCATTCATCATTTGATGGACATTTGGTTTGTTTCCACTTTGGGGCAGTTATGAATAATATTATATATATTTATGTACACATGTTTGTAGTGACATATGTTTATAAGTCTCTTGAGCATATTCTTAGCAATGGAGTTGCTAGATTGTATAGTAATTGTATGTTTGTCGGGATTCATAGTGTCTGGCTAAAGAAGATTTAATAAACATATACCTCCCTGAATGTGAATGGTAGAAAAGCAAAGAAGGAGTGCCTGGAAAATGGCCCTTTAAGGTTTCTGGGTTGAAAACAGCCAGATTCTTGTTGCAACTCATTACACTCATCCGGGGATTCGATGCTTGATTTAGGAGAAACACTTATCCTTGGAGGTCACGCACTCCATGTGCTCCCTGTCTGCATGACCATCATGAGCATAGCATGCACTATTCACAGGGTACTCCCTATGCCACTATCTTGATTATTACAGCTTCACATCCCTTTTTTAAAATTATTATTATTTGCCCCAGGGGTACAGGTCTGTGAATCATCAGGCTTACACCTTCCACAGCACTCACCATAGCACAGACCCTCCCCAATGTCCATAACCTATCCACCCTATCCCTGCCCTCCCACCCCTCCCAATAACCCTCTATTTTGTGAGATTAAGAGTCTCTTATGGTTTGTCTCCTTCCCGATCCCATCTTGTTTCATTATTTTTCCCTCTGTACCCCCCACAATCCCCCACCCTGCCCCTCAAGTTTCACATTCCTTCTTATTTTTCTTATTCTCTTGTTGTATTGATAACATTCACAATAAAGGTGGAGGCAGAGTATAGCTTAGGACGTTTTGCCACTAGAGCATCTGGTGCCCAGGCCCTTTCAGGGTTTGCTGGACAAACCTAACATATATTTAACATTTTGAGGAACTGACAATTGTTTTGAAAAATGGCTGCATGATTTTACAGTCCTATAAGCAATAAATGAGGGTCCCAATTTTCTACACTCTTGTCAACACCTGTGATTTCTTTTTCTGTTTTAGCCAGCCAGCTGTGTATGAAGTGGTATCTCAAGATATTAGAAAAATTTGTAATTCTCTAATGACTAAAATTGTTGAGCTCCTTTTCATGTGATTCTTGGTCATTTCCATATCTTCCTTTGGGAAATAGCAATTAAACGATTTGGGTATTTCCCTATTGGATTATTTCTTTTTTAAAGATAGTTTTTATATATTTAAGATATAGACCTCTTATTAGATATATGATTCATAATTATTTTCTCCTACCCTAGATGTTTTATTTCTACTTTATTTTGAGATTCTTTGAAACAGAAAACTTTTTAATTTTGATGAAGTCCAACCTAATCTATTTTTCTTTATCACTTGTGCTCTTGGCAACATAACTAAGAAAGCATTGCTGTTTTTGAGAATTTTGAAATTTTAGCTTCTTATGTTTGCATCCATTATATCTATTTTCAGTTAATATTTATGTAGGGTGGAAGTAGGGGTCTTACTTCCTTTTTTCACTCTCTTTTTTTTTTGAGAGAGAGAGAGAGAGAGAGAGAGAGAGAGAGAGAGCGGGCATTGGGGAGGCAGAGGAAGAGAGAGAGACAGAATCTTAAGTAGGCTCCATGCTCAGTATGGAGTCCACATGAGGCTTGATTTCACAACCCTGAGATCATCACCTGAGCTGAGATAAAAAAAATCAGACACTTAATCAATTGAGCCATCCAGGAACCCCTAACTTCAATGTTTTAAATGTGGATATCTAGATGTCCCAGCAACATTTGTTGAAAATCCATAAATTTAAGTATTTATTTATACATCCTCAATTTATTTCTACTGATGTAAACGTCAATTCTTATGCCAGTACTATTCTTTTAAAAATTAACTGGTTAAGTTTTATTGAAGTATAATTGACAAATAACATTATATTAGTTTCAGATGTACAACGTTCTGTCTCGCTTCCTATAGCTTTGTAGTGAGTATTGAAATAAGGAACCGTGCGTCTTATAGCATTTCTTTTTTTAAGAAGTTCTTCTGTTTTTCATATTCTGATCCCTGAGTTTCCAAAACAGCTTTAGGTCAACTTGTTAATTTCTGCAAAGAAAGTCAAGGGAGGTTGGCTGGAGCTTTGAGAGGCATTGTACTGAATCTATAGGTCAATTTTGGTATATTGCTATCTAAACAATGCAAATTCTTTTCATATGAGAACTTGTTTTGTGGTACTCAGTGTGCAAGTCTTATCCTTATTTTATTCAATTTATTCTTAAGTATTTAATTCTTTTTCATGTCATTACAAATAATGTTTAATATATTTTATTAACAGATTGTTCATTGTTAGTGTGTGGAAATGAAATTGATTTTTGTGTGTTGATTGTGTATTCCATAACCTTACCAAAATTTATTAGCTCAATAGTTTTAGGGGGGATTTCTTAGGTTTTATATGCTAGATTATGTTATCTGGGAATAGAGATGGTTTTACTTACACCTTTTCATTGAGTGTCTTTGTGATCTCTTGCCTAATTGTTCTGACAAAAATTACAATAAAATGTTAATAGAAGTGGTAAGAGTGAACATCCTTGTTTTTCTCCTGATCATAGGAGAAAGCATTTAACCTTTCTCATTAAGTATAATGTTAGCTATGGATTTTTTATAGATGCCCTTTATGAAGTTGATGAAGCTCCTTTATATTCTGAATTTATTTTCTATTTTTAATGTGGTTTTTTTTTGTCATAAAAGAATGTGGGCTTTGGTCACAGGATATTTCTTTTCTTTTCTTTTAAAGATTTTATTTATTTTTTTGACAGAGAGAGAAAGATCACAAGTAGGCAGAGAGGCAGGCAGAGAGAGAGAGGAGGAGGAAGCAGGCTCCCTGCTGAGCAGGAAGCCCAATGTGGGGCTCTATTCCCGGACCCAGAGATCATGACCTGAGCTGAAGGCAGAGGCTTTAACCCACTGAGCCACCCAGGCACCCGGTCACAGGATATTTCTGCATCTATTGGCAGGGTGATGAGGTTTTTGCCTTTTGATCTGTTAATATAATGTATTACATTGATTGATGTCCACATGTTAACCCATCTTGTATTCTTTGGATAAGACCAACTGGGTCATTGTATGTAATCTTTTTTAAATGTTGCTGGGTTAAGTTTACTAGACTTTCACCGATGATATTTGCATCTATATACATAATACAGGCCAGTATATAGTTTCATTCTTGGTGATGTTTTTATCTGGTTCTGGAATCTATGTATTACTGACATGATGGAATAAGATGGAAAGTCTTCCCTTCAATATTTTTTATGCTTTTGTGAAGGATTGTGGTTAATTCATTAAATGTTTAACAGAATTCACCAAGAAAGGTAAATGAGACTGAGCTTTTTCTTTGTCAGAAAATTTTTGATTGTCAGTTGAAGATTTTTACATTTTATCTTTCTTTTTTTCCCTCCAAATAAGTCAATCAGAGAAAGACAATTATCATATGGTCTCTCTGACATTTTATCTTTCTATTCAGATTTTCTGATATTTCTGAGTCAGTTTTTGGAAATTTGTGTCCTTCCGGGAATTTCTTTCTTTCTAACTTGTTAGCGTGCCTTTGTTCACAGTATTTTTTAGTCTTTTTTCCTTTCTGTAAGACTGGTAGTGATGTCTTCTCTCTTATTCTTAATTTCATTAATTCAGGTATTCTCTTTTTTCCCACATTGCTTAACTAAAGTTTTGTCAGTTATTTTTTTGTGTCTATGTGTTTTAAGAAGTTTGTTTTTTTCACTTCCTCTATTTTTTTTATTTCACTTATTTTCATTCCAATCTTTATTATTTCTTTCCTTCCTTTGCTTGGGAATTAGTTTGCTTTTTTAATCCAAATTTTTAGAGATAACTGAGTAGGATATTGATTTGAAAACTTTATTATTTAATGGTGCATAAAGCTACAAATTCCCTTTGAAATCATGAGTTTTTGCATTTTTCTTTTCATTTCAATTCATCTCAGAGTAAAGTTTAATTTCCATCACAATTTATCACTTTATTGGTTATTTATGAGTGTGTTAACTTGCACATATTTATGAATTTTCCAAATTTCCTCCTGTTATCAAATTCGATTTTATTTCATGGTGTTTGGAGGAAATGCTGGGTATGATCTGAATTATTTTCAATTTTCTGGGGCTTATTTAATGGTCTAACATATGGTGTTGCTGGGGAATACTTCATATGTGCTTAAGAGGAATGCACTCTGCTGTTGCATGCAATGCTCACAACTGTCTTCATTCTAGTTGCTTTTTATTGTTGTTCCAGTCTTCTTTCTCCTTCTTGATCTTCTGCATAGGTTTGTTATCTATTATTCAAATTAAGATACCAAAGACTTTATTATTGTAGAATTATTTATTTCTTTCCTCTATTCTGGTGTTTATTTTTCATGAGTGCCCATTTTTAGGTACATATATGTTTATGATTGTTCTTTCTGATGGGTTGGCCCTTTGCCATTATAAAATGTCCTTATTTATCTTTAATAAATTAATAGACATTTTGTCTGAAAGTCTATTTTTCTCTGCTATTAATATAGTGATCACAGCTCTCCTTTGGTTACCGTCTATATACATGTTATCATCTGTATTTATACATACATCCATAAATACACATACATATATATATACATACATGTATTTATTTTCAGCATATTTATTTTTTTGTGTCCACCCAGCATCTTCTGTAGACAGCATACATTTGAATCATCCATCCATTTGCCAGTCTCTACTTTTTGATTGATGTGCTTTCCATTTACATACACATTTAATTTAATTACTAATATGATAGGCTTTATTCAGATGGGGTATTTGCTTTCTATGTATTTTAAGTCTTTTTATTTTCCTATTCTTCCATTACATTTTTTTTGCTGTTAACTAGATCTTTTCAAATATACAATTTTAATACTATTCTTTTTTTTTTAAGATTTAATTTCTTTATTTGACAGAGAGAGACACAGTGAGGGAGGGAAAACAGGCAGGGGGAGTGGGAGAGGGAGAAGCCGGCATCCTGCTGAGCAGGGAGCCCAATGCGGACCTCCATCTCAGGACCATGGGATCATAGCCTGAGCCAAAGGCAGATGTTTCATGACTGAGCCAGCCAGGCACTCCAATGTTGTTCTTTTTAAAAATATTTTTGATTTATTTTCTTAGTGGTTGCACTGGGATTGCAATTCATATACTGTAAAGCAATTGAGTTCAGACTTCCAAGTCATTTTCAAATTTATATAAAAACAGATATTACTCCAATATAATTCCTTCCCTATCTTTGCTTTTGTGCTATTATTTTCATACAAACTACACTTCTATGCATTATAAGTCCATCAACAATTTTTTTCTAATTATAGCTCTGTACAGTTTTAAAAGTCATATAGGAGAAGAAAATAATTATAAGCAAAAGTATGCACACATTTTTTCATATATTTACCAAAGTAGTTATTTTTACTGGTGTTCTTATTTATTTGTTTATTTATTTATTATTTTTTAGAGAGGGAGTGTGTGTGCAAGTGGGTAGGGGGGTGGGCAGAGGGAGAAGGAAAGATAATGTTAAGCAGGCTCCATGCCCATCACAGAACCCTACCACTAGGTGGTAGGACCACATGCTGGTTGTGCAAACAACCTCAACTTCAGAAGTCCTAGAAGAGTAAGGTTAAAAATATTTTATTTAAAGCTGCATTATTTCATAAACATGGCATTTGGAGCATGAACTTCCCACATACATAGCTACTCCCTCGCTTACTAGGAAGAGGGCCTGGGCCTAGAGAGATTTTTCTGAATCTTTCACCCCACTGTCTTGGCTCTGATAGTTTTAGGTTGCCATGTGGTTTCACGTAAAATTTCATGTAAGGTAACTTTTTCATGTAAGTTAAACAAGGAAAAAAAAAAACTTAAAATGTCAAAAACTTTGATCAATATATTTTGATATAAACAAATAGGCAATTGATATGTATTTTTTCTTAAAAATTAATTGACTATAAAAAAATTAAGTAGAAGAGAAAGGATGCTGATTAAAGTGTTATAAAACAAACAAACAAAAAAGGAAAAATTTGTAGTTTTTTCTTTGAAGAAAGAATTGACTAAAAATTAATTGGTCCAGTGAAGTTTCTTTTGAAATCCTGTGTTATCAATTGAAATTCACAAAACTTGACAACTCTGATTTAAGATTTCATCAGCTTTCAAAATTATTAACATTTCCTTAGAATTAAATCACTTTAAGATAATTATTTGTTTATTATTTATTTATTTATATATTTATGTTTTTCCACATTGCTTGAGTTTCCCTTCATTTTTTTTAATTTTTAAGTTTTTATTGAATTCTAGCTAGTTAACATATATTGTAATATTGGTTTTAGGAGCAGAATTTAGTGATTCATCAACTATGTACAACACCCAGTGCTCATCACAACCGGCACTCTCCTTAATACCCTCACCTATTTAACCCATCCCCCTACCCACCACCCCTCCATTTAAAATCATGAACTGATGTCATCACACAGGTATGTGTGAACACATGTCCAGATGTATACATTCAGACTGCCATTGCAGTAATATTTTCACATCCCACACCTTTTGTGAGTCTTAACCCTATTTTCCTTAGACCCATTCTCTCCCCTTCTGCTGCCCTGCTTTGTACTTCAAGGTGCTTACTTTGTGTGCTGTGTTTGCTTGGCTCCTAGATCAGTAATATTCTGGGTGGGTTTAACTAGAGTACAACAGAAGGGAGAATCAGGGAGAAGAGAGGAGAACAGAAAGGTGTATCTTCTCTTCCTCTCTTTCATAGGTGGCAAAACCTTCACCATGAAAGTGTTCTCCCTAATTCCAAATCCTCCTGACAAGCCTTCTTGCTGTGCTTCTGGTTTCTGCTTGGGTGACTCCACCCTTGGTGTTGGCAACAGGGCCTTTACCTGTGTCCTGCGGCTTGCTGTCAATGATCTCTGCAGTGCTCCACTATCCTCTATTTGGCTTCTCATTTCCTACATTACATGCCAAACCAATTGTCATTATAAATTTCCCTCTTAACTGATTAAATACTTAGAATCCTTTCTCTTTTGTGGTTAAACCTCATTTGCACACACATTATTAAAAACTCTTATATGGTATAAATTAATGAGCTTATGATTTCGTTGAGTGAAGTTATTTAAAAATTTATTTATTGTTGGATAATTAATATGCAACTGAAAATCACTATAAATAATGCTGCCATTAGTATTTTTTTTAAGATTTTTTAAAAATTTATTTCACAGAGGGAGAGAGATCACAAGGAGGCAGAGAGGCAGGCAGAGAGAGAGGGGGAACCAGGCTCCCTGCTGAGCAGGGAGCCCGATGCGGGCCTCGATCCCAGGACCCTGAGATCATGACCTGAGCCGGAAGCAGAGGCTTTATTCCACTGAGCCACCCAGGCGCCCACCATTAGTATTTTGTACTTTGATGTTTCATCTATGAATGCAGTCATATCCTAATGGTAGTTTCACAGAGTCAAAAAGTCTGGATACATCACAAAGTTATTTCCCATCAAGGATAAACCAATATACATGTCAATAATTGTTAAATATCATTTTAAAAACTCATTGCTAATTTGATATAAATGATTCCAGTTTCTATTGTGTAAAAAGTTACCTCACACTTAGTGGTGTTAAATAGCAGTCACGTTGTTATGCTCATGGCTACCCATGGTCCAGGTTCAGCTAGCTATCATTTTCTCCCCTTAGTGTACACTGATACCTTGCAGTGGAACTCTGATGGTGGGAAGGTAGGTCTGAACATATAAGATGACTCAGTCACACAGATAATAGCATAGTGAGGAATAGCTGTGACTGCTAACCAAAACCACCATGTAGTTCATGTAGACTCAAGTATGGCATTCAGACATTTCACAAGGTGGCTGACTTCTAGAATAAGTACTTCAAGAAAGCCAAGTAGAAGTTCATGGCCTTTCTGACAGCCTCAGAAATCACCAGATCATGTCTACCATACTTTGTTGTTTGGAGCAGAAACAAGCCTGTTTCAATTCAATGGCAAGGCAAAGAGGCAAGATCACATGGTGGAAAAGCATGTGATGTGGGGAGGTTGTTGCTGCACTTTTCAGAAAATACAATCAGCCACACAAAAGAATGAAAACGTTCAATATTACACCTCAGAACATCTTTTTAACATTTACATGCTGATTAAAAAAAAGAAAGAAAAGTTTTGTAAGTTTTAGAAGTATCCCTTGGGGGGAGGAATTGTTATAAGTATTGCAAAATAGAGAAAAGCATGTCTCTTTCATGATGATATCTTTACTATAAAATATATAATAAATATTAACCAATAATCATAACCCCTAATGGTGCTATGGCCTTATAAGAAGAAAATATACAAATAGAGAAAAGAGTACACTGTAATGAGTCAAAGGTACTTAACAAGAATACTAGTCTCCAGCTATAATATTACCTTACTCACCTGAGTGAAGAAGTCTTGAGAAAATGTCCATGAAAAGAAGAGAAATGCCTTGTTCTAAAATGCCATCCAGAAATCCCAGCTCACTCTACATCTGAGGACAATCTCTAGCTTCTTCTGTTGGGAACATGTTGAAAGCTACACAACCTACAACATATTTGGGAAAATCACTATCTTCTTAAAGTGGTAACAACCATGAATCTGTCCAGTGCCTGCCTGTAAGACACAACATTTAATTGTTTCCTCCTTAAACATCTTATATTTCTTAAGTTTTTCTATAAATTTGATTTTTGTTTCAGTCTTGCCTATGTTACTGACAACTGGAATGTATCAAGAATAATTAGGAAGATGTATATTTTCTTGAGGAAGAAGAAAACATGTATGACATATGTGGTCAATGTTTCTTGGTGCTACTTTTCAAATAGACTCTGTTTGATAGCTATATGGTCTATCTGCACTGTCCAGTAAGTTCTCTGTTTGTGATTTACATATATTTGGGATGTTATTTCACATATTTGTTTGTCAACCTCTCTAANTCATGACCTGAGCTGAAAGCAGAGGCTTTAACCCACTGAGCCACCCAGGCGCCNCTTGGTGCTACTTTTCAAATAGACTCTGTTTGATAGCTATATGGTCTATCTGCACTGTCCAGTAAGTTCTCTGTTTGTGATTTACATATATTTGGGATGTTATTTCACATATTTGTTTGTCAACCTCTCTAACCACAAAATACTAAAATTATCACCAAATAACTTTATTAACTATAAGTTGCTAAGTTATGGTCCAAGTATTGTCCAATGAATTAACAAGTTCACCTATTTTCACCATTTGGATAACAGTTGAATGCTATGTAATCTAGAATTCATGATGAACTCTGTACTGCTGTCAGGTAGTACTGTGATTTCTGACACCAACCATCCCTTTTCCTGCTCCTTCAAGCTTTAGTTGCATAATTCAAAAATTACAATAGTTAGAAGTAACTAGGTCATTGAGGGAAAGCCAAATAAAAGCAGAGAAGGACATTTATTGTGAGACAAGAAATCATTAAATTCCCAGAGAAGAACACAGGCAGCAACCCCTTTGACATTGGCTATAGCAAGTTTTTACCAGATATGCCTCCTGAGGTGGAAAGAAAAGCAAAAATAAAGTATTGAAACATCACCAAATTAAAAAGCTTCTTCACATAGGAGGAAATAATAAATAAGACTAAAAGGAAAACTACAGAATGGGAGTGATATTTGCAAGTGACATACCTGATAAAGGGATAGTATCCAAAATATATAAAGAACTTAGAAAACTCAACCCCCCCGAAACAAATAATCCAGTTAAGAAATGGTCAGACGGGGCACCTGGGTGGCTCAGCTGGTTAAGCATCTGCCTTCGACTCAGGTCAAGATCCCAGGGTCCTGGGATTGAGCCCCATGTCAGGCTCCCTGCTCTGCAGGGATCCTGCTTCTCCCTCTGCCTGCTGTTCCCCCTGCTTGTGCTCACTGTCTCTGACAAATAAATAAATAAAATCTTAAAAAAAAAAAAGAAATGGGCAGAAGACATGAACAGACAATTTTCTAAAGAAGACATCCAGATGGCTAACAGACACAAGAAAAGATGCTCAACGTCACTCATCATCAGGGAAATATAAATCAAAACTATAATGAGATATCACCTCATACTTGTTATTTGGATAAAATTAACAATACAAGAAACATAAGGCATTGGCTAGGATGTGGAGAAAGGAGAACCTCTTACAATGTTGGTGGGAATGAAAACAGGTAAAAACACTCTGGAAAACAGAATGGAGGTTCCTCAAAAAGTTAAAAATAAAACTACCCCAGGACCCAGCAATTGCTTTACTAGGTATTTACCCAAAGCATATAAAAAGCATATACTGATTTGAAGGGATACATGCACCCCGATGTTTAAAGCATTATCAGCCGTAGCTAAATTATGGAAAGAGCCCAAGTGTTCATCAACTGATGAATGAATAAAGAAGAGGTGGTATATAAAATGGAATATTACTCATCCATAAAAAGAATGAAATCTTGCCATTTCCAACTATGTGGATGGACCTAAAGAGTATGATGTTATGTGAGATAAGTCAGCCAGAGAGAAACAAATACCAAATGATTTCACATCATATGTGGAATTTAAGAAACAAAACAAATTAAGTTGGAGGAAAAGAAAAAGAGGACACTTATTTTTTGTTTCAATTTTTTTTAATTCTAGTTAGTTAACACATGGTATAATGTTGGTTTCAGGAGTAGAATTCAGTGATTCATCACTTAGATGCAACAACCAGTGCTCATCACAGTAACTGTCCTTCTTAATTCCTATCATCCATTTAACCCATCCCATGCCCACCTCCCCTCCAACAATTCTCAGTTTGTTCTGTATAGTTAATAGTAAAATAGAAGGGCATTTAAATAATGAGTAAATATATGTGTTTTCAAGTTCCATAGAATGAGAGTTCGGTCATGCCATTGACCCTACTACTTAGCCTCCCAAGTCCCTCAATGAAATAAATATACAAAATTGAAGTAAAGAACAATAGTTAGCTATATGGAGTCCATGGCCCAATTCCTGAATTTGAATCTTAATTCAGTCATTCATTAGTTAAGTGGCCCTATATAAGTTTCTTAAACTCTTTGTACCCCATTGCCTTATCTAAAAGATAAATTAATATCATCTTCATAAAGTTGCTAAATTGGATGAATTAGTTAATATATTTCCTCATCTGTAAAATGTAAAATTCTCCATAGGAGTGTGTAGGATAAATATGTTATAATGTATGAAACACTTAATATATGATATTAATGATCTTTCTTAAGTGCTATCCAAATTCATTAAAATTTGGTAGGTTCTTGATGAATAGCAGCTGTTTGTAGTGTTTATAAAAGTAACAGATGATAGGAACAACCCTTAATCTCTTTAAAATGGCATCACTATTGCCAATGTTCATCAGCCAAAGATCTTGAGGAATACACCTGCAGCTCAACAGAGTGTTCATTGGTAATATTTGCAACAAAGGAGAGTCCATGTCATGAGGGACCATGAGACATCTCAATAAGAGGATGTTTGGAAGGTTTTGTGGTAGGATTTGGGCTTGAAATTAGATGATCGGGGGAATATGCAAGGATTTGCTCTACATTGGAGGCTGTGAAAAGAGACATTTCTATAATAATGTATATATGTAATTGTTATCTAGGAGGTAGGAGGCATTGAGCAAAATTAAAGCTGTACTTGGTGAAGTTGTAGCAGGAGCTTATATTAACTGGAAGAGGGGTGTTCAGGGTGTTTCCTGGCTTGCACATTTTTCATTTTTATCTGAGCTCAGATTTGGCCATAAAGCATTCTTTTTTTTACCCTCACTCTATGACAGTTATAGGATGTTCTTGTCCAATATGATATATGAAATCACTTGTGTTTGACAACAAAATACCATGGGATAGTTGCAAGAGCCAGACAGCTTTCACCTCATCCCTGGCAGGGCTGCTTCCTTATTTTTTGCTAGTATTACTATTGCCAATACAGGCATAAAAAATAACAAGGATCAAACATACCTTACTGCCTCCACTCACATTCACCTGTGACATATACCCGAGTATGACTGATACCCTATTGCCTCCATGCCTCTGCTCTCTCCCTTCTCTTCATGGTGAATACAGATTTACTCTCAGAAAATTCATTTTATTCAATAGATTTTTCAACTTAATTCCATTTTAGGCCAACTACTCTAAGCAACTTAGCTTTAATACCTAAAAGTTAATCTGCATCAGTTCATATGTGTAATAAGTATGTGGCATCTCACCAGACCGAGATAAGAAATAAGGTTGGATTTTATTTAAATTCTAATTCATTTATCTTTTCTTAGAGCCCTTTTGGGACATTATAAAAAGATTCTAAAACCACTCAACACAATGTTTCTCCAGGTGCCCTGTAGCTTGTCCTCTGAGTCAGAACTCAGGCCAACCCCTGAGGCTAACAAATTGCCCTTGGCGCTGAAGTTCCAGGATAAACTGCCTTGCTACTTTCACCAGTACTGGAATTGGGTCTGGAATGATCTGAAACCTGGCAAGTCTGAAAATCTTCATTTTTCTGGTTTTGCTGCTTTCCCCAGGAAAGGAGCCCAAACACCATATGATTTCTCATAGCTCTGGAGAACTTCACAATTCTAGAGTGCACAGTGTTTTCTGGGTCAAACGTGACCCAGATTTACAATAACAGTCTTTTTTTTAATGTTTTTGCTTTCTGTCTTTAACAAATACCCCCTCACACAAGCATACACAGAGTCATCCAACCCCTTCCAACACACCATCCCCTCTCTGTCCGTTCCCTCCCTGATATCTCATCTCCTCCCTGACCCCTTGGCCCACAATAGCTAGTCAGGTGTTTCTGGGGCAGACGCAAATCACATCCTGTGAGCAAACTTTAACCAACCTTTCTATAAGGTGTCTACAGACACTAAGCCCAGAAAAAGAAAGAAAAAACTTTTGAAGTTGAGTTTAAGATAAAGGTGCACTCCAGTGCCAGATGACTTCAGTCAGGGCCACATAAATCCATGAGTCCTTCTAACAAGTCTGAATTTTGCAACAGAGTGAATAAGAGTTTTGATCCCATTTCTCACTAGAAGAAACTTAGCTCCAATGAATATATTCACACTACTTTCCAAAAACATTTAAAGTATAGTTTTAGAGAAAGATGGTCTTTGTCAACATTAGCTAATTCTTCATTTCCCTATGAGCAACTCCCTTTTTAAAAGAAAACGTTTTATTCTACATGTTTAAAATTTAACCTTTCAGATTCAGATGGACAAATTCTATGAATTCATCTTTCACTGATGTTTTGCTATTTGATTTTTGTAGTTGTTGTTGAATTGGTGGTTTGAATGTTTTGTGTGGCAGTGTGTTAGGACGGTGGTCCCACATAAAATACTAAAGTGGCAGTGTAGGGCCACATTTGTCACTCTTTATGTAACCTGACATAGCATCCAGTCCAAAGTTTGCAAGAGATGTTTAGTCAATGTGTTACTGATTTCTAACTGAACATTTTTTATGGAACTCTGGTTGAAGATTCTAAAGTACATTGAGTGATAATTTTAGATTGTCAGAAATTCATTATGTAAGTTCAACGAGTTCTTTCTTAATTGACACACATTTTGATACTTGGGCATTAATAAAATAATTTTACAGGTTTTTGAATTAATTAGTCATAAAAGAGGGTAGAGCATATTTGTAATCAAAGGAAATCCTTTTCTTCAATATAATCACTTCCATAAACAGTCAGTGCAAATGGAAACTCCCAGGACATGATGCTATTACTAATATAATAATTTCTTCTTAAAAATTAAAGAATTAAATTTAATTTTGAAAAGAAATTTATCTGGTACCTTTGTTATTAAGATAATCTTTTAACAAATACCCTCTGAGATGTTTTATCTGATACCTAAGCTCAAAACAAGGATGTTATTAGATGTTGAATTTTTACCCACATTAGTGTACATTTACAATTTAGTCAACTGAAAAACTGTAATGCACTACTAATGTTATAAAATAAATTCAAAAAAATTAAAAAAATAAATAAATTCAAATATTTTACTTTTTGTTCTGTCTCACACGGGGTATAGTAACCCCTTTTAAAAAATGCATAGATTCCTGAAAAATGTAGAATGCTAAGGCATCCATTGGTTTAAGAATTTATTGAATTATATTCCAAGAATATCATTTATTGGTTTTCTTATCTTCCTTCCTTCAGGTTTTTTCTGGTTCTTTATGTTAATCATTTAATTTATCTAAATGGGCTCTCTCTAGGTGGCAATTTGTGAACCAACTTTGGTGAAATTCCCACAGGACATTCTACACAATGCAATCTGACATTAGCATATATTATTGAGAAAAAAACCCTTGAAAACTCATGTTTGATCTCCTTGTTGCTACATCCAGAAGACAAATTTCATATTTTGTATTGTGAACTTCTCCAATAAATCTGACAATGTTCAAGGTGTCCATACATTCTGCAAACCTGTAAACCTTGGCAAAAATACAAATGAACATCCCAAAAAATTAGGATCCTAAAAAGTTAGAATTAGCAATGGCTCTAGGGCTGCATAGATTCTAGTGTTTCTGGAATGAGCCTGTCCAAGCTGAACTGACAGGCAGGTTTCTGAAGAGAAGTTCTGAGTGCTGAGAGGCCAGAAGGGACCAATGTGCTGACATCCTAATCAGGATAATCTGGAAGACACTGCTTTCACATGATTCTGATAACGAGCCTTCTTGGAATGTGACGTCTTCTATGATAATAGTAATTGAACATGTTGCAAAACTCGTAAAACCTGTAAAACTAATGGAAACAAACTGTTTTCTTTTTCATGGATAAGGTTCATATTCCACAATCACTCCTGCCCATTTGTTATGTTCTTTCATTACCTGTACTCTATTTTATTCTCAGTGGTTTCCAGTTTTCTAGATAATCCATATTTACAGTCTTTTCCTCTCTTTTCTCCTTTCTCTCACCAATGTCTATGCTTAGCCTTCTCCTCTCTCAATTGTCTTCTGACCAGGAGCATAATTATGGGCAAAAAGAAGAGAATTTACAGTCAGTGATGTAATTTCTAAGGATAATTTCACCACTAAAATGCTGCCCTTTTAATCAATTTATTGAAACTCTCTGGGTTTTGACAATGTAGTAATAAAATTACATCTACAAATCTATGCATTAGGCATTGTCCTTGGAGCTTTTCATATGTAACTTAATTTGCATACAAATCTCACTTTACAGTTGGAGGACACTGAAACTTGGTTTGTAGCTTACCAAGTGCAGTGCCATCAATTGTTAGCAAACCAGAATGATTTCTGCTCTCCCAAAATCATATTTATTTGAAAGACAAAATGCAATATTATGATCAACAGTAATAATTTCTAAAAGGTGAGGGCACCTGGGTGGCTCAGTGGGTTAAAACCTCTGTCTTAGGCTCAGGTCATGATCTCAGGGTCCTGGGATCGAGGCCCGCATCGGGCTCTCTGCTCAGCAGGGAGCCTGCTTCCTCCTCTCTCTCTGTCTGCCTCTCTGCCTACTTGTGATCTCTCTCTCTCTGTCAAATAAATAAATAAAATCTAAAAAAAAATTTCTAAAAGGTGATTTCTGAATACCAAAAACATTTAATGTTGCATGTAATTCCTAATTCTCAGTGCCGTGGATTATAGAGTGTTTACTACATCCCCAACAGAAACTGATATGTTGTATGAAACTATTTTTTGAATTCATAATAAATATTTTTCTAGAAAAAAAACAATTAGAAAAGTCTTAATATATCTTACTAGTGATTAAATTTTAGATTATATATGTCATCTTCGAAAAAATTCTTGAGACCTTAAAATGTGGTTTTCTTTTTTTGTATGGATACTAATATCTAAGTAGGATTCTAAAATTAAGCTTCTAAAGTTGAGATTGGATGACGATTGTTATTTCACAATTAGATTTTCTGCATTCATCAAGTGCAATATTTTTTTTCTGCTTCATTATGTGGTTGAGTTAGGAGCTCTCAAAATAAAGAGAAAACACATACTTCAAAATCATCTAAGAAAAATGCTATTTTATTACAAAATCTGTAATCTATCATCACCTATTTATATTTATCATCTATCTTTCTATAATTTTAAATTTCTACAATTTTAATTCCCTGCCATAAATAGTATCTTTCTCTCTTTACTTTCCTTACCCTAAGAGAATATTCCTCAAGTATTTAGTCAAAATCTCTAAATGTGGAATATTAGAAACTCATACATAATCCAGTCAAAACCTTTGATTTCATAGATGATGAAAAGTAACCAAGACAACCAAAGTGACTGGTTCACAACCATCTGGGAATTCACTGACAGATTAGGAAGAGAGTTAAGAATTCCAAGCCTCAGTGTGAGGGGAATTTCATCAAATTTTACAAAAGAAATAAGTTAATATTTAGTTGAAATTCAACTGCTTTACTTTCCTACAAAAAATAATTTTTTTATGTGTCATTGAGAAGAGTACAACTAAGATAGTCCATAGTATTGCTGCTCCCCCATCCATTTAGTTGACCAAGGGTCCTGCAGGGATCTTTAACTGACACTAGGTCTGCCTTCCATCACTCCCACCACCCCCAATGCAAACACATGCTCTGGGCAGCAGCCCACAGAGTCACAAGCAAAGGAAGATTCCTGATATGACATCTCCATAGCTCTGTGATCAACAGTCTCCCTGACTTTCCAGTTAAGAACCCATAGAACTTACCAAAATCCTGCCCTTTTTGGTTTGAATTGATTAGCCTGACATTAACTTGAGAACCCCCAAAGCACTTCACTCATGGACCCTAATAAGATATGTGTCCCAGATTCTGTCTCTCTCTGTGTACCTTTTCTTGGCCTCCCTGTGTGCCGCTTGAGGTATGAGGAAGTTAGATATTCTCCTTTCAGCATTGGAAAGCAATTCTAAGATTTTAACCAAGCTCTGTCATGGTTACATGTGTTTTACCAAACCTTTTGGAGGCATTGATTGGAGAGGTAAGAAAACAACTGCAATGAGATTTTTTTAAGTTTTTTTTGTTTTAAATTTTATTCGTTTGAGACACACAAAGAGAGATGGAGGGAAAGAGAGAAAGAATGAGCAGGGGAGAGAGAAGAAAGAGAGAGGGAAGAGCAGGCTCCACACAGAGCAAGGAGCCCTATGTGGGGCTCAAGCCCAGGACCCTGATATCATGACCTGAGCTGAGGGCAGACCCTTAACCATTTTAGCCACTCAGGCGCCCCATCTGCAATGAGATTGATGGGGACTTAGTCTAATTGATTAAGAGAGGACACCTCCTTCAAGGAGCTATCAATTGAGGGAGACAGACATTTACAAAACTATGAAATGAATGTTAAGAAAAACCAGAGAAGGGGCATCATTATAAGGAAAAATGGGTATTTTTTTGAAGGGTTGGCAAGATTTTGATGGATTAGAGATTAGAAGAAGCATATTTGATCTACTAGGAAGAACCTGAATAAAGCCACAAAGACACAACAGTGCATATGGTGTATCTCTCCAAATCTGTTCCCTAGGACTTAGCCTCCGCTGTACTCCAAATCAATCCCTGCGGTCAGTTGCTAAATTAGCTGTGTCATTGGTTTATGAGGTGTGTAAAGGTTGAAATCTCAGCAAAAAGAGATTGTATGTCCAAACAACCTATGTTCCAGGTTATGGGAAATATGTTGAGCTAACCAAAAACATGAAACAGGAAACCATGTGTAAACTGTATGTAGAGAGATGTTGCCAGTTATCTCAGAAATGATGCTTCAAAGTTGAAGAGAGTGATGACCAGTCTACCATCATTATAATTATTATTATTTTTTGGTATTATTGTTGTATTATTTTTGCTTTGAAGCCAGGAAGAGCTCAAAAACAAGACAGGCAAATAAATCCCTTCTTCTGCAAAAAGGATCACTTGCTTTGAGTGTTGTGTTGGAAAGACTACAAGGATACAGAAGGAAAGAAGTTGCTGGGGATGCTGACAGAGCCTGGGGAAGGTAAGATGGCCTTGGTAGCACTTCACAGCTGCATATAAGGATGCATGATCTAAATCTGAGATGATCAATGAAAGTAACATTCAAGTCCTTAAGAAATGCCACCTCATCTTTCCTGTAGGATCCTGGCTGGACATGGCCTGGAAGCTTGTGCTGGCTATAGAGAGCTCATGATCTCACTAGGAGCCTGTTATCTCTGTTTGCTTCCTATGGCCATCCATATCCTGCATCTCACAGGTCAAGGTCATCAGGCCTAATTCTAAGCATTTCATCAATCTGTAATCTTTCAGTGCTCAGAGCACTTGGGCTACAGCAAGGCTCAATGGTGAAACATCCAAAGAAGTGTTCTTGAGGACCACTCCCAAGAAAAGAAATGAGAAGCAGAAATGGTCAGAAAGAGAAAAGTATAAAATTTAGCATGTAGAAAATTATCACATTTTTTTCCACATCTTTATTAACTAGAGTCATGCAAGGTAGAAAAGTTGGTTGCCATTGTGCAGAGTTAGTCTGTTTGTGTACATATGAGAGGTAAAGAATGAGATTATCCTTGAGACACAGTAATGGAAGCACTGAATGGGCTGTCAGGACATTTGACACTTAGCCAAATCAATTTAACTTCTCATTCATTCTCCCATATTTCTTCTTAAGTGTTGACGATATTACTAACTTTCATACTCATCATAAAGAATTATTCTGTAGATTAAATGAAGTAATTTATTATTTTTATCAAGGGCTAAAGAAATAAATTGAGAGATGTATAAGCTCCTAGAAGACTTACACCATGATGAATCAAAGACAACACATACCATCTAGAGCCATTGGTCCCATTCCCTCATTTCATCTCATTCTACCCTGACCTCTATCTTCTTTAGTGATATAGATAAAGAAAGTTGTTGGATTTCTAGAAGTGAGGAAGGGACATAGCATAAGCTGTTTGTATTTTACTGATTTCAAAATAGTTGAACAGATGTAGAAAAATATTTACTTTTTCCCTCAAATACAAATTCTGCACAACTTAGGTATTGTGGAGCAATAGATGAACACAGTAGGTATAATAATAGTATGTTAGACATTTCTGATACATTTTTACATGGCCTGTTGTAAGATATGGATTACCACTGTGGGTAAAGAGCATTGCCAGGTAAGCATCATTTTATTTTTCAGTCTCTGTGCATTTTAAATATGTTTTCTGGAAATCCCAAGTCCTTTTTGGAATGACACAAATGATAAATAAATAGATATATTAATTTAAAAATTAATCTTCTGGAACAGGATTTTGTTCTGAGCTTCCATATCTTTAAAAAAAACTATTCCCCATAAATTACATAGTATTAACCTTCTTTCCTTATATTTCATTTATTTTTTTCTTTAAATAAATTCTGCTCTGCTTACCAACCAATGAATTTCATGTGAAATCAAAATTTCTTCACTGAGCATGACTTAAAAAGAGCACTAGATTCTGCACTTGCAGGCATTGGCTATAAAATTAATTGTTTCCCTTATTAAATGGTGAAAAAGTCTAAAAGAAACTGAAGTTAGTATTTCAACACTGGTTCATGGTTATGATTTACTGATTTAATACACATTGTTTTTATCTAAGTTTCCTAAATATGTTTAATCTTAGAACATTTTAATCCTAATTATCCCCCAATTTGCATAACTATCTCATAATTGCTTTAATTTCACATATATTCTCTATTTCTTTATGTACTTCTGTGCTCAAATGTGCAATCATTTTTCTTCCACCTGAAGCATTGTCTTTGATATTTCTCTTAGCGCATGTCAACTGGCATTGTCTCCTTTCAGATTTATTTTTCCAAAAACAATTTTATTTCCAGTTCATTTTTCCATTATTTAAATAATAATACTTCCAAAGTGGTCTATTTTCTTATGTCTATTGTTAAATTCACTCATTGAGTTCATAATTTCAGTTAATTTATATTTGTTATAATTTTCATTTGAATTTTTACAAATTCTAATTCTCTGGTGAATTTAGTTTTTTCTTTTTTCATACATTTTTCCATCTATTTTCTGTCCATGTCATTGTTGGTCACACTATATCTGTATTAGCTTTAAGTCCATTTTAATTTGGTTTCTGTGTTTTAATTTGTTTTTGCATTTAATACAGTTCATATTATTTATATGTGTAGCAACTGACTGGTTGCCAGCTACTTGTGTAAGCAAGGTTAACGATGCTATTATCTTCCTCTGTGAAAGCCGACCCTCTTGTTTACTAGTCAGACACAGTGGCAATGATTGACTTGATCAATCATGCAGGGCTGTGTTACAAATGTGCTGTTTCTGTTTAGTCTGGTGCTGGCCTGAAACAGGATAAAATCCACCAGAACTTCCAAATGACATAATGATGTGTGCAGAACTGTCTTTCACCTAAGTAGGTTCTGAAGTTTGATTCTTGTTTCTTACTACAATGCTGAAGAAATAACGTTCTGATTTTCAGAAGATTAACGTTTGCTTTTTAAAATGCTATACTGCACCACTTCAGAATCTGGCAGGTTTCTTTTCTTTTCTTTCTTTCTTTTTTTTTTCCTTTTCTTTCTTTGCTTTTTTTCCCTTTCTTTCTCTTTTTTCTTTCTTTCTTTCTTTCTTTCTTTCTTTCTTTCTTTCTTTCTTTCTTTCTTTCTTCTTTCTTCCTCCTTTCTTTTTTCTTTCATCTTTCTTTCTTCTTATAAAGTAGAATACATGTGTGTATTTTTCCAGCTTTACCGAAGTATACTTAATATACAAAAAGTTGTACATATTTAATGCATACATTTTGATGAGTGTGGAAATATGCATACACCTGTTATACTATCACCACAAACAGTAATACACATATCCATCACCTCCAAAAGCAAATTTCTTTGAAAGAAAACTGGCCTTTTTTCTGTTTCCCTAAATTGGAAAATGGCTTCAAGACAAAAGTAGCTGCAGATTGCCAACTTGTCTCTCCTTGTGACCTCATTGCTACAGCCTTGACATTCTGCTCTGGGCTATTTCAGGAGAGCTCAGTAAATCTTAGTACATTTAAACAAATTATTTTTTTATTTACTCTTAAATTTTCTTTTTAAGAAAATTTTAGATTTACTACAAGCTTTCAGTTGGAATCTTGATCTGTGGCAAACTATCTGGTCATGCCCTCAGTTGAGTAATGTGACTAATTTAAGTGTTATTAGAAGTTACAGGATTCCTGGTATGGTGCTGTGGGACCAACACAACATCACCTTAGAAAATTTCTTGCCAATCCTCTATATCTAACTACCAACTTGCAAATAAGGGATGGGGGACTGTGGGAGGATGTGACTGGTTGGCTCATGAGCTGGACCTGGGCAATTGGAGTCTTCCTTATATTTGGAATGTGGGTTCCTCTTCCCTGCCTCACTCCCAGAGGCTGTTCCAAGGACATAGTCTTGAGAGAATGATGTGTTGAAACCATCTGGACAGTACAGGTGATTTGAACACAATTGAAGCCTCTAAAGAACTTTTAAGATTTGGTGAGCAGGTGCAGAGATGTACTCCTCCTGAGGCCACCCAAGACAAGCTTCGTATGCAAGTTTCCTTGATTATTTTAACTGCCACCTACCAACCTGCTATGGTCTGCCTCTTTCTTTTATCTTTCCCTGCCTTCCACATAGATGGAGACTGGCTTCACATCATACCTGAGAAGGATCTTAGGAGATTAAGAACAAACAATTGGTGAGCCAGTCAGGAGAGACCAAAAAAGGGGCTTTGGGAATGAGGCATCTGCAGAAGAAATCCCAGGTTGGCCATTGAACTCTGTGTGGGAAGGAGTGGTGGCCCATATGTTAGATGCTTGTGGACTGCTGCATGAGTGCAGGTATGACCTGAAAAGATTGTTTGGTTTAATGTGTCTGTTTGGGGAACTGTCCATAGCACACTGTGGCAAAGAAGGGACATGGATGGCTGTTGCAGTGGGCTGGCCACTACTGTGAGAAGTTCTGCTGGCCAAAATGTCCAGGTAAAAGTTGAAGTTACAGAAGGATTTGTAGGTCTCGACTACTCTGCTAGCTTTGTCACCCCAGAAGCTATGACTGGTAGGATGTGAGCTTCCCTAGTCTTTCAGAATGTGAAAAAGGCACAAAACTTTACAGGGATTTGGGGGTTGGAGTGAACTTTTATTTCCCATTTGATATAGTGCCTTAATCCCTTATATCACCTGGTAAAGAAAGGGCACATGAGGGACTGGGTTATGCAACAAGCCACCTTTGAGAAAGCAGAACTATTAGTGAAGCAGGTTAAAATTCTGGGGATCCCCCACACAGAGCTATCATTTGAGTTAGATGTGTCTTTGACTCCAGAAGTTGTGGATTGAGCAGAGAAGGAGAGTACCCCTAGGCTTTTGGTCTCAGCTCTGGAAGGGGGCACAACCTAATTATGTTCCAGTGATCCACTTTGGCCATGGCTTAAACCCTCACTGACTAAGAGGCATGCTTATTTACAGCTAAGGAGCACTCTGTACACCAGACCACTGTCTCTAGAAATGTGGGTGCTATTAGGCCCTGAAAAGTATGTAGATCCTCCAAGATGTCCCCACCCCTGTTCCTGTGGGTCATCTGCAGCCTACAGAGAGTGAACAGAGAAATTCTTGCTGATGCTTGGTATATAGATGAGTCCAATAGAGGATTGTAGTCACCATTCAGCTCAATAATGACATCATATGGATGGAAATAAGAACAAACCACAGCTGCTAGTAGACTGAGCTCAAAGCTGTCTGGCTGGTGATCACTCATGAGTCCTAGAAAATTAACCCTTTGAACTGACAGCTGAGCTATTCTTGACAGATTAATCCTATGGCTTAGATAATGGGAAGTCAAGAAATGGATAATCAGGAATTATCCCTTGTTGTATCAGGATATGTGGAAAGACATTTGGATCTATCTGCAGAAGCCTGAGGTTGTCTAGTGAAGAAGTCTTTCATGTCCAAGTTCATGACACCACTTAGCAATCAGGAAGGTGAGGTCCTCATTCGGTCTATTCAGATATATATTGTCAAGAATGATGATTTGCCCTTGAAATATAATAACTTGATTAATGGAGTAACAACATATTCTGTGTGTTCTAAACAATGCTCAAGGCATTGCCAAAGGAATATGGGGCAATCTACTGGAGTTTCCAGTTTGTGAGGGATTGGCAAATTGATTATATTGGCCCCTTCCCTCTGAGTGACTGTTTTAAAATTCGCCTTGGTTCATGTGGGCACTGAATCTAGACTAAACCAAAGTGCTACCATTTGGGAATTAGAGAAGCTGAGTACCCTGTATGGGTATGGATATCCTTGTTGAGTGGGTAATATTCAAGGATCATATTTCAAAGGTCATGACATGCAGGTATGAACAAAAATAATGAAATATCATGTAGATTCTATCTCCCCTAGCAGCAAGGTTGGTAAAAAGGAAAAATGGAATATTAAAGTAGTCAATTAAATTGTTAATAGGTAAAAACATCTTGGCTGAGTAAACTAAAGTACTGTCTCAGCCTTTAAAGCATTTGAATGATCAACCAGTAGGGCCTGTGGTCCCATATGCTGAACTAGGGAATCCTGCCAAGGCACTAAATACTATAAAGAAAACAACAATTGCCCTCTCACTGTGGATCAGTGTGCTATGCTGCTGAGAAGGCCAAGCCCCTTCACACCTGGAAAAGGAGATGTTTACTAGAATTTGCAGTGGGTTATCATGCCAGCGTGGGTGAGTTGCTTTGTACTGTTGGATGAAGGGGAACTACCACTTCTCTGCTGAGATCCTAATATCTTATTGTAAGCTGAAAACACACGATGCATGGGATGAAACAAAAACCATGGAAAAAGAGGAGAAAGTGAGGGTCTTTGTCTAGCATATCCCTTCACCAGTCCATCTCTTCCAACCAACATGTTTGGTATGCACAACCTGGTCAAGTTATTAAAGCTGCAGACACATTAACATCTAATTAGTACACAAAAGTAATTCTTATAGAAAAAAAAGGCCTTCCCATGCAAGTATCTACCATCTGTCTTTTCAACCTTAGCCTTCTGCTATGCCTGTGGTGTCTGGCCATGGGATGGGCACCTGATGGAAATGTCTTTCTACAGAGGGCAATTAGTATGCCCAACAAAGAAATCTAACTGTTGGGTATGTGGGCAGCTGCCCCTCAGTAGCTCATCAGTGGTGGTTATGACCACTCCAAAGAATGGATTGGAAGGCCTTAAAGGAATACATTAAAGAACAAAACAGGGCTACTACTCAGGCCATCTGATATTACCAACACTAATACAGAAACCTGGCCCATGGCACATACTACCAATAACACCAGGTAGGGTATTTTTTTCTGTCAAACAGACCATAACATCAGTCAGTCAGATTCTTGAACACAAAGGTCTTAAAAATACCATTATCAGAGCTGTGGGTTGCTATGTCCAGATTTGAGATAGGTTTACATGACTTACTCTGGGTTGTAGACATTTGAACACCCATGCACCCCTATGTTGGGAATAGAAAAACCACTGCAAAGAAATAAACTCAATTGTACCTGAAAAGTGGGATGGATACTACTAAAACTATATAGTCCTTCTTTCATGTTAAGGGATAATGACTGGTTTGACACTGACTAATCACATTACCTACCTATTTATTGGGTAGCACCAAATTGAAACCAGTGGTTGTGGAGTACAGTTCTTTCTACCTGGGTGACTGGGATGTTATTCCCTGGGCTTTCCCTGGGCACAGGGAAGAATCTGCTGTATGGTAATAATGGCTGCCAACCCTCCTTTCCGCAAGGTCAGATGGGCTTGTTTTGTCTTTCACTGATATGATCATTGGGATCCATCTTTCCTCCATTGACCTCAAGGACATTATGGAACACGAATAATCCCTTACGAAATTGACTCAACAAGCCCTGAAAGATAGCCAACAAAACCTGTCCTTACTGAACACTGAAATGTTTCTGATAAGGGAAGTATCCTTCAAAATAGGATAGGCTTGGACATTATAACTGCTTCACAAGGAGACACTTGTACTGTCATCTAAACAGAATGCTGTGCGTTCATATCCATAAGTCTGCTAATGAATCACCTTTATTAAATCACATGAGGACCCAAGTGAATGCCCTGAATAATCTGACCCACAGTATACAGGACCTAATAAAACAGTGGTTCAGATCATGGGGCTCTTGATAGAAAATGTTGTGAATGATTTTGTGTTAATCTGTGTTTTCTCTTGCATGAGACTGTATTGTGGCATATGCCTCCAATGCAGCTAGACAAGAGCCAAAGGAGCCACGTCTATGCTCATGAAACCCCTGCTTGGGCTCAGAACACATTGCAGAGGGTTTGGGGGGAAGGGTCCCTATGAAAGTGTAAGAGGAGATCACCAACAGGTGGAGTGTGGGGGTAGGTCATCAAAGGAGCATGATCACTGTTTGACTTGGGAGGCAGATAGGTCAATTGGAGGTTCCTCATCCCCTTTCCTGTCCTTGGAATATGTATTCTGCTTGCCTTTCCCACCCCCAGCAAATGCTTCAAGGACACAGCCTGGTGTTGAGACCATCTGACCAGTATGCATCACAGAGCCCAGATAAAGCCTCTATTATATAAAATTTTAAGATTCTGGTAAATGGATGTGATCCACTTGCCTTGCTGTCCCCAAGACAAGTTTTGTATACAAGTTCTCTTGTTTATTTAACCTGCCACCTACCAGCTAGAGTGGGCTGCCTTTTTCTTCTGTCTCTCCTTGCCCTCTGTGTATAAGAAGGACAGTTTCAGATCACATCCAGGAAGCTCCTGAGGAGTCATGAACAAACAGAAACCTGCTAAAAGATTCCACAGGGTGTACACCATTCGTTAAAAAAATGCACTAAGTTTTTATCCTGATTAAAACACACACACACACACACAAACACACACACACACACACCCTTGGAAAAAATTATTTATGGCTTGGTTGAGAAATTTTGAAGATGAACTGGATATTAGATAAGATTAAGTAATTATTATTTAATTTTTAGGTATATTATTGTTTTGTCTTTTAAAAGGTGTTGTTATCTCATAGAAATATGTACTGAAGATTTCTAGATTAAATTGAAGTCTTAGAATTGTGTTCAAACATTCAGCAAGAGAGAAAATAGTTAGGAGGTAAGGATTTATACATGAAATAAAATTACCCACATATTGACAGTTATTGAAGAATATGAGCAGCAATGTGGTTGTATTACAATGTTCTCAAATTATTAATGTACAATTCTATTTTTTCACAACAAATTTTTAAAAAAGACATTTTAATTTGATTTAAAATTCAGATTTATTCATTTCAACATTATGTCATGTGAAATCTAAAAGCCCTCTTCCCTCCCACCAAAGCCCAATGCCAACCACAGTTTCTACTCCAGCAACTTGGGATATGTATTGGAATGGGTTGGAAGTGACAGATGACATGGTCTCCCACTTAGGAGGAGGAGATCCCATTATTTTGCATTGTTATCTTTTTGAGGTGGGAAACAGGTTGACAAAGAATGAAAGTGTTCCCTTTAAGATTTCCAGTGATTATTTGGCTATTGTGTTCTCTGTTGATTTTATTGGAAGCAGAACTTTATTGAAGGTCATAAGATCATGATTTCCCTTTCCAATCCATAAGAAGGGAAGGAAAGAAGACAGTACCAACAAAAAACCCATAGTGAAAACATATCCATTGATACTAACATGTTAATAATTAGATTCAATATTAATGGATTAAACATCCCAATTATAAAACAATTGTTGACTCTAGGGAAAATCTTACTATTCAAGTCATCATTTGAATAAAAAATGTTCTCATGTCAGGGACTGAATTTGGACATTTAAAAAAATTTAATTTCTGAGTCAATTATTCCCTAATCCACAACCAGCTCAGGAAGATTTATCCTCACAAGTCTCTATGCACCTACAGCATACCACACACACTTTATTATACAAACAGAAATTTTTCTCAACCCCTGGCTTGTAGAAGTACCAAAATGAACTTGTTTATAGAGATTTAAATATGAAGAAAATAATTGTTGTCTGTGGGAAAATTAACTGTGTTAATTTTAAAATTTGAAAAATTTAAAAAATACTATCAATCATACACATAATGAGGGTATCATTATGCTTTCCTTACCCATTAATGGCAAAAATGTAAACAATCATGCTTTTGAGCTTTTCACCTTTTCATGGTCCAAGTAGATGGTAAGTCTGATGTTTTCAGAGGGTACATAGTAGACATGCAATTGAGTTTATTGAGATGTGACAGCTGTCAAAGAATGTTCAGTCACCTCTTGATACTTTGCTCAATCCCACCTCATCTTTATTATATAACACATATAGGCAAAAAAATCATGGAGTAGAAGAAGGTAAGTATCTGAATGCTACAGTGGTGCTAAAATTAACTAATTAATCATGTTAGTACTAGTTTATTTTGTTCCTCTGGAAATATATAAAATTGAATTTCTCCCAATAAGATTTCATTCCAAGTCACTATTATCTCATTAGAAAACTCTGTGAGAAGTTTAGGCAGGAATGTATCTCATACTTGCTAAGAAGGACATATTTTAACTTTGCTGAGACCAAGTAAATATATTTTCCATTTATCAGTAATATTACTTTTCACTCTACCTTCGGGCTTTTTTCTGGTGTTACTTTTTTGAGAATTCTATTTCTAACAGCATATATTCATAAGCCTACTAGCTCAGAGGCCTTTTCTATTTCCTCTAATTACTGGTTTTGGTGGTTATAAATTATCAACATCAATGTTTTGAAAGAAAACAAAACAGAAGAACAAAAAAAGCCCATATGTTTCCAAATATATATTATGCAGTGAAATTTACATTTAGAATTTCAGAGGAGTTAGAGTAATTACAATATTCATTTTTACCTGAATGCATATATATGTAAGTGTATCCACATGACTGTCCATACAGAGAATGCAAAATATTCATTAAAAACAAAACAATGACTGTTTTAGAAATGTGACCTTAGCACTTAAAAGCTTTAGAAAAATGAATATGCTTTAAAATAAAATCGTAAATCCAACCTACAGCTTTTTTAAAAGTGTCACATAAAATAGCAAATATCTTTGACAAACACATTCTTATATAAATATTTATAGAAGTTACAGTAATTAAAGTATGTGATTTGCTTTTTCTTGTTTATATGGGCATATAAAAAAGAGTAATACAGTACATTTTTTTACAAGGAGGATATTGCAATTTCTTTGTTGTTGCATACAGTGATATCTTTATTGAGTCTTTGATAATGTATCTTTTTTGGAATGACAATAGAAATTTCATCCTGGCTTATAAGGAATGGACCTATTCAATTCAATAAACTTATATGAGTGAAGGGCCAATTATAATATTTTATCACATCAGCTATCTTGTCTTAAGAAGTGCTCTTTAGGTTTACCATCGAAAGGAAAATTACTCCATGGGTTATGAAAACAAAAAGATTTTTGTAAATTCAGGTATCTATACTATTTGATAAAAGTTCAATAGGAATATTTTAACATATAACAAACAGAATAAAATATGCAACACTCATGCAGTTAGGAATTACATTAATCTGTGCGGGACCATCTTCTTCACATGTGTCCAAAACACAAACTGACAAGGTACTGCTGCTCAGAGTATAATGATCTCAAGGACCATAAGAGTAAACTGAGTAGAAGAAACTAGATAGTGCTAATTTTTTTTAAAAAGCATAAAGATAATTCAACATTCTAAAGGAATGATAATTAGTAACATGTCCATTTAATCATTATTATAGTTCTGCAAGAATGTTGTTTAAACACAACTGAAAATTCAGTTAATTTTATTTCCATTTTACAGAAAAGAGAAAGATCAAAATGACTGAGGCATCAGTCTAATGTCTTACAACAAATAAGAGAGACATTTAAAAAATCATGCCTGCTTGTTTTCAAATCCCATGTTTCTTTTGTCTGTTTGCTTAATTTGCTTTGTTTTGTTTTTTATTTCTCAGAGTCATAAAGACTAAAAACAAAATAGTTGCTTATCATCTAGGACAGGCTAGGTTATGCAGCCATTACAAAATACCTCAAAACTCTATAATAACAAAGGTTGATTGATCCTTCCACATGTCCATCAGTGATGGCTCTGCCCCACACTATCTCTACTGCCCCTTGAATTGACAAAACAGCTACATCTAGGACATTGGACATTAATGTAGGCACAGTGCCTTCGTTTCTATTATTGTTAAACCAATCATCTCTGACTCAATGACTTAAAAAAACATGAATCTATTATCTTACACTTCTGGAGTTCAGGAGTCAGACAAGGGTCTCACCAGGCTAAGATCAAGATTGCAGGCCTGTTTTCCTTCTAAAGCTCATCAGCAGAATCTATCTTCTTGCTTTCTCAAACTTTTTGAGATCACCCAGTGTAGTGACTGGATGGTGGCCCTCTAAAAGTTCTGTCCATGTCCAGAACCTGTGAATATTACCTTACATGGTAAAAAAAATGTGAATATTGTGTTAAATGTCCAAAAAATGTGATTAAATTAAGGAATCTGAGAGGAGGAACTTAACCTGGAGTATCTGAGGGGATCCTAAATCCAACAGCTGTTGCCCTTTTAAAAATGAGGAAGAAGGAGATTAAACAGATCCATAGAAAAGAAGGTGGTGTGAAGATGGAGACAGGCATCAAAGTGATGTGACCCTAAGCCAAGGAGGCTGACAACGACCTGAAGCCTGATGAGGCTAGGAATGGAACCCCCTCCCAGAGTCTTTAGAAGGAATGTCAGGAATGTGGTCCTGCACCACCTTGATTTTGGACTTCAGCCCTCCAGAACTGTGATAGATTAAATTTCTGTTTGTGATTTGTTACAGAAATCTTAGGAAACCAACACACATTCCTTGGCTTCCAGCCCTCTTTCCACATCTTCAAAGCTAGTGCTTCTCATACCACTGTCTCTTTTGTTCTCTTCTATAGTCACATTTCCTTCTGCCATAGTCAGTAAATGTTCCCCATCTGAAGGTCCTTACATTAATCATATCTGCAAAGTCTCTTTTGCATGTAAGATAAATATTCACAAATTCAGGGGAATAAGGATGGACATATTTGGGGACACTATTCTGTCTACCACACACAGGAAAAGGCAATATGGTGAACCACAATTTGGGGTATTGATTTTTTTTCTGGGAGTGATGAACATTATTTCTTATCACATTTTATTGGCCCATATGCATGTTATATGGGTAAATCTGAGTTCTGAAGGGAAGAAGTATATTATCCCTCTGTAAGGAGATGATAAGATAATAAGATGAGTAGCTATCTAAAAGGGAAATTTATAAATATTGTAATAATAAATAAAAATAAATGACAGATGCCATAGATAGGAGCAGACAAATAACACGAGGCAATCTCATTAAACAATCTGAAAAGGATTTGTGAATCAATTTGTGGAAAGCCACAAAAGGGGTCCATTTAAAGTGATCCTGAGGGGCGCCTGGGTGGTTCAGTCATTAAGTGTCTGACTTTGGCTCAGGTCATGATCCCGGTGCCCTGGGATAGAACCTGGCATTGGGCTCCCTGCTCTTTGGGAAAGCCTTCTTCTTCCTCTCCCACTCCCCCTGCTGGTGTTCCCTCTCTCACTGGGTCTCTCTCTGTCAAATAAATAAATAAACTCTTAAAAAATTAAAGAAAAAGAAAGGAAGGAAGGAAGGAAGGAAGGAAGGAAGGAAGGAAGGAAGGAAGGAAGGAAGAAGGAAGGAAGGAAGGAAAGAAGGAAGAAAGAAAGAAAGTGATCCTGGAAAATGGAGGTGTCATAGCCAGGTCCCCTCTTGTTCATTTTCTAGTATTGTTTGTAGGTGACCTCCATATGGAGGAAGTTCCTGGCCTCCCCTCATCCTAGTGTGGCTATGGTACCTGGCCTCAGGCCCCATAATAATATGATCTGAGCTTCATACTTGAGCTTCCATGTTTTAAAATAAATGTTTATGGCATTGTGTACTTTTAGAAAGAATATTGTCTTATTTCTATAGGTACCATATTAAATATGGTTAATTGAAGTTGCTCAAAAATCCTTCAAAAGGATTTGAGAAGTGGGTGCAGGATGGATGGAGGTATTCTAAAAAAAATAATGTTAAGAGAATAAGAATGTTTATAAAAATAATAAAAGAGTAAAATAAATTAAAGGTAGAAAACATTTAATAAAACTAAATGTTTACTACACCACAAATCCATGTACTCAGCTGAACAGGCATCTATCACCACTAAGCATAATCACTAAAAGTGACATAAGAAAGACTTTGCCCAATTAAATAATTTATAATGTGATAAGTCAGGTCAGAACATCAACTAAATTAACACTCTCTAGCAAAAGCATAGATGCAAAATAAATGTTTCATTGACAGGAAAATAATAACATTGACTATACAGTTAACATTGAAATAAGCCAGTTGATCCAATTAGATGAGTTAATGTGCTATTCAATCTGTTCTGCTATTTGTGTTAACCTTTCTCTTCCCTAAAAGTGGAACTAATTTCATTTACACTTAAACAAGGAAACATCATCCATTTAAATAAATACTGTTTTAAACTTCCATTTTCAAGACTACAAGAAGAATCTTATGCCAAAAAAAATATCTACTGTTTGAATCTCCTGCTTCTATAATTTTCTACATTCAAATTTTGTGCTTTTATGTTTATGAAAATTTTAGAACTATAGATTACTTGCCTATCTCTGAGAACTCATGGTACTGATATTTTAAATATTTAAGTAAATAAAAACAATTACCTAGAAAAGAAATTCTGATCTCAAACTAAAAGTCTTAATATTAAAATAGATCTTGTTCTCTAGCCAGTTGAAATTATACCATAAATTTTGTCAATTTTACTATAGTCTAGGCTGCTTTCTTTTTGGCATCCACTGGTCTTTATTTTTCTCAGCCACAACAACAATTATGAACAATATATGCAATTTGACTAAAAAAACTACAAATAATTTATTCTGCAGCCAGAAAATGATAGGAGCAGAGTGTGTTGCCTTTTCCAAGATTGGTGCATTTCCTTAGCACTTCTTTCCTTTACGCATACATTTATCTGCCCTACACTGAGTATAATTCACTGAAGAAATCCACATTATTGTGCTTCTGTGGGTTTTCATGAATTAAACTGGAACTTTCTATTATAAACTTCTATTTTTAGGGTTTTATAGTAATTTCCCTGGAAAATATGATTTGATACAAAACTATAAAAAACTATACAAAATTGCAGCTAGAGTACATCTTTTGACAAAATTTAAATTAAAAATAAATGAAAGGCATTTTGGCAGCTTTAATTTACACAAGTGCAAAGACATAATAGAAAATGTGCTAGACCTACGACTTTCCTTCAGAATACTGTCTGTTACATCTGAAGCAGTTTGTAAACCATCAGAGCTCTGTGAAAGCAAATGAATAACTAGCATTAATGTCCTTCAACAGACCTGTATGATGTTCCTTTCTTATATGATTATTCAAAAATCAAAGTTATCCAAAGTCTTTTTGCTATTACACTTAGGACTCATTCATTTAATTAAAAATGACCTTTCAACAAAGCAGACTAATCACTATGTCCTGAACATTCCCTGATACAAAGATCTAAGAATGCTTTCTCTGTGTAATAAGCAGCAGCTTTGATCTTCCTCTTTTTCATTAATGTTGCATAAAAAAAGTATAGCTTAGAAGACCAGTCATGTTCAAAACACCACCAGCACCATCACTATTACCACAGGATACTTTTGCAATTAACCCAAAATATTCTACCTGCCTTAAGCTGAAATGAGATAAGAAGAGGAAACAAAATTTTGTTGGTACTCAAACAAACAAACAAAAAACTGTTCTATGCTTTACCTCCGAAAATGATTTCAAGATAATGCTTTAGAGCATGCCTGCCAAGGAAAATGGTAAATCTGTGACCCTCAAAAGTAGGGAACTGGAAATATGCCTCTGCAACCTCAGCTTCAATAAACACCACTTCAAATGTAAGCTAATAAACAGCTCTTACTGCTCTTACACGTGAGCTGCTGACCAAGGTAAAGAGATATGTTGTCCTATTTATTTATTTATAAGTGCCATTAGGAAATGAATAACAAATGTCTTGCCTTTCAACACTTGAGGTGGTTGTGACAGAGCACTTTCACAGGAAAACCCAATGACAGTCTACCCACATGCTTGCCAGCACAAAGCACATGCATGGTGAGCAACATTGAAGCCTATGCCTTGCTTACATTCTCCAGTTTTCCCACCAGCATCTGACAGGCTGAATCCAAAATACATCCGGAATCCCAGTCACTAGGCAATCTGGTAGAATCTAGTGTTTAGCTTTCCAATTCCTACCATATTAAAAGGCTATGTTCAAACATATTTGAACCATGAATATACAGTCTGTCAAGGAAGAGAAAATAGATACTCAGAGAAATAAAATAATTCTCAAAGTTCAGTTCCTAAGGCTAATGTTCAAAACTTAAAATATAAGGGCATCTTATAACCTATATGCAAATTATCTTTTAGTGTAACAATAATTATTACTGCTGTTATTAGTGATACAATTAAAATGTAATGATAAGGTTATTTATTAAGTGTCCATTGTTTGTGTATCACAATGTCACAAGCATTATAAAAATTCATTTAATTTGATAACAACTTTGAATCATTGAGGTTTAATGATACACCCAAGGTCATACAATCCGTTAATGATAGAGCTTGAATATGAACCTAGATTTACCTGAATTGAAGCACTGTCCAGTCTTCCTAAATCAGCTATGTAGCTTGATCTAGCACACATAAACTGCCACACCTTAATTCTTATTATGTAGAAATTACTGAGAGCTGTTAGGGAAAAAGTTTATGGCTGCAAAAGTTTATAGCAATTTTGATGTATTTTATTCAATGCCTACTAACACTTAATTTTCAAAACAAAATTGATAATATATTCTTCAAAAAACCCCTTTGAAATAGAGACTTTTATTATTTCTATTGTATAAATTAGTAACCTGAGGCCAGAGAGCTCAAGTAATTTAGCTGAGGTGGTACAACAGGAGAGGTGGGTGTTGAACCAGGTAATCCAGCCAAAGGATAAGACTTAGAAAAAGCACAATGGTGTCCTTTTGGTTGCTTGGGGACTCACTTTATTTTAAAGGCTATTGGGAAGGAGACATGTAATAACAAAGACAAAATTATTCTAACTCATTTACTGATAAGCAAAATCACAAAGAATAGGAAAAGACAAGGCTTACAAGTGGAAATAAATTTAATTATACATATCTTTGTGGAAAAAGAACAATGAGAAAAACTTAGAAAAATAAGCTGTAATCCAAAAGTATAGGATGTTGGATGCTGAGCTAAGGAGCTCAATTTCACTTTGTTGTCTCAAGAGTGAGCCATCCAAGGAATTAGGAAATAAAATGATCAAAGCTGGTTCAAGACCATTTTCATGCTGTAAATTCCTTCCTCCCTCCCTTCTTGTAAGCCTATCAAATGTCCTGGATGAAGGTAATGGCCATTCATCTTTAAGGATTTGGTTTGGGTATCACTGCCTATTGAATGACTCCTCAAGAATAAACAAGAGTGATAAAATCACAAATGCACAACTATACAGTTCTGTATCTACACTATTAGCCACATTTAACATGATCGAATGACTCCTTAAGAACTTCTGAAGAAGCCTGGATTAGACTGATTTCCCTTTAATTCTGAAACAAATATTAATGAGTGATATTGAAATATTTAGTTTAAATAACTTCTCCCAGACTAGACTGTGAGTTTTTCAAATGCAGTTGTGAATACACAGTGCTTGGCCTGACATGAAAAAAGTGTTCAATACATTTCTGAATTTGAATAAACTTTCAATCATTAATTTCACACATCTTGGACTTTTACCATAGATGAGTGTTCCACGGGAATACTCTCATCTTTCTACTGCACTGTTTCTCAATATCTAGATGCAGGCAATGAAGTTGTATACAAAATAATATATCACCACAGTTTCATATATATATAACATAACATGTTTTATATATAATTTTACATAATATATAAATATATCATACACATATATAATAATAAAATTATATATGATACGTAGTTATATGTAATGTTATAGTACATATATATATGAAGAAATGAACTTTCTAAATCAGTAACTATTAATGCTCATGCTGAATTCTACCATAAGTATGTTGTTCAATTACTGACGTGTTACTTTTCAGTGAAATTAGCTTTTGTCATCATTTACTATTTGAGTGAGAAGAGAGTAGCTGTATTCTCAGCCTCCACACAGAATGTCCATACTAAATGTTTAGTGACATACTTCACATTGGTTTGAACTCTGAGGAGATAAAAGAGGAAGCAATAAGTAAATGGATTTTGTTGGGTAAAATAGGGAAAAACAAATCAAGAAAGACAGTTCCTTCACTAAAAATCACCACAGGCTATGAGTGAATTAAATAACTCTACTTGTTTCATCCACACAAAAACATCTCTAGTGTCTTCCATACCTTGACCTCACTTGAGGCAACTCTTATGAGGTAACTCTTCACTTTAACTCATAAGCACCTCTACACTTATTTCTAGTGCTGGAAGATGGTACAGGTAAGGGAAATAGACATTTTCCATTCTCATCCATTGCTTCCAAGTTTCCCCTTCATCCAGTGCCAGCACACCATTCCTTTCTCTAAAGGTCAGCAACTCACTCGGAAATAGTATTGCCTATTGAAAATATAATCATCACATACCAACATGAAAGTATTCTTTCAATTCTGTCTGAATTTGTCTTATTGTTATGTAAAGAAAAAAGGTCTATTGTGTCTTTTACATTGTAATCACTCCAAAAATTCCTATTCTTTCTTTAGCTCATTTTAATCAGACTACTGGCACCACTTCTTCACTGAAACAGTATCTGCCAAACTTTTCAGTGGTCTCACATTGTCAAAACTGATGACAATTTTCAGCACTGTATCAATGACCTCTCAGAAGCAGTGACTACTTGACCACTCTGCATTCTCTGAACACTTTTTCTACTCACCCTCCAAAACACTACAATCTTATGTTTTTCTTCTTTTTTTTTTTTTTAAAGATTTTATTTATTCATTTGACACAGAGAGAGAGATTACAAGTCGGCAGAGAGGCAGGCAGAGAGAGAGGAGAGAGAAGGAAGCAGGCTCCCTGCTGAGCAGAGAGCCCAACGTGGGCCTCGATCCCAGGACCCTGGGATCATGACCTGAGCTGAAGGCAGCGGCTTTAACCCACTGAGCCACCCAGGTGCCCTTATGTTTTTCTTCTTACCTGCTGGGATCATGACCTGAGCTGAAGGCAGCGGCTTTAACCCACTGAGCCACCCAGGCGCCCTTATGTTTTTCTTCTTACCTGCTTTTTTTTTTTCTGTATTCTTTGCTGGATCTTCCCATTTCTAACCATTAAATATTGACATATATAATGTTCCATACTGGATTTTTCAGAACTCTCTTTTGCAATCTACATTCAGTCTTTATAGAACTTTATCTACTTCTACAACTTCTGTTTTTTTGTTTCTTAAGATTTTATTTACTTATTTGACAGAAAGAGATACAGCTAGAGAGGGAAAATAACAAGCAGGGGGAGTGGGAGAGGGAAAGTAGACTTCTTGGCGAGTAGGGAGCGGATGTGAGGCTCAATCCTAGGACCTTGGTATCATTACTTGAGTGAAAGCCAGACACTTAATGACCGAACACCCAGACATCCCATACTTCTACAACTTCTAAGGGCCTGTATACACTGATATAAGTATGATGCAATGGTGTCCAAGTTCTTTAATTGAACTTCTCACCAGGACTTCAGAACAGTATATCTACTTATCTAATTACTGTATCCCCTTGGAAATCTAAGAAACAACCTAATCCTGATGTATTAAAATTAGAGCCTTGCTGGGGCACCTGGGTGGCTCAGTTGATTAAGCATCAGATTCGTGATTTTGGCTCAGGTCATGATCTCATAGGTTGTGGGATCCATCGCCCCAATGGGCTCTGTGCTCAGTGGGGAGTCTGCTTGAAGTTTCTTTCCCTCTGCCCCTACCCCTACTCTCTGACTCATAAATAATTAAATCTTTTAAATAAATAAATAAATACCCTGCTTTCACACTCCCTTTTTCTTTTCCTATGTCCCTACCCACCCCCAAGCCACCCTTCTCGACTTCCTCATTTTGATAAATGTCACTACTAGTTATCAAGCTTCTCAAACAAAAATAGATAAGAGGTATTTGGTAGTTTTATCACAACCTATAAAGTTTAAAGTTGCTATGTCATTACCATCAGAATATACCACAAATTTGACCACTTCTCACTACATATGTGTCTTCTACTAAATAGAGAACTATTTATTGTCTGTTTCCCAAATTGCCTGCCACCCAGTCTCTGCCTGCATTCCTGCCTATTCTCCACTCTCTTTTCTGAGGAAAAAAGTACTGGAAAACGTAACACTATCAAAAATGAATATTATCCAAATTTCATTATAACAAAACAATCTCTGTATAACAAAAATGATAAATGAATCTTAGGATCATAATTTATAATATATAATCCAAAGTTCTCTTATTGGACAAAGTTTCCAACCAAGCTAGGTCATAAAGAAAATACACATGCCCTCAGACACCACTGTCTGGAAATAAAATCTCCAAAAACAGAGTCCAGTGTTAGTATTTTATCTGATACACTCAAAAGTGTGGTTAATAATTCAAATAGAATGAAGAAGTTTCAATAGCATGAATCACTTCTTTCTCCATGTAGTCTCTAGAGATTATAACATCTATTTGTTTCATTTGTCACATATACACCAATCACAATGATTTCAGGGAACAGATCCCATGGGAGGTTGGGGGAAGGAATTTAATATAGTAAATGAGGTGCTTATTGAGACCATTAGAAAGACTGGAGGACTAAGCTTCACTCTGGCTGTCTCAAAATATCTCCAGACACAGGAAACTGGCAGTCTTCTGTGACCCAGAATGGAGGACATCAAGAGCTACTGAAGACAAATGCACTGCCCAACCTACAGTCCAAAAAGACCTGCCATAGCTACTCACAGTCATGGAGTTATTGGTGACAAGATATTGAAATGCTAAATTTGCTACCCAGGAAACTGAAAATTCCATTGCAGAAAATATACCATAGCATTCCCCTATTGATAATTAAAAACAGCAAAAGCAGATATAGTGTTTGCTTCAATTTCCTTTGTTAAATCAAAAAGAAGGAAGGAAGGAAGGAAGGAAGGAAGGAAGGAAGGAAGGAAGGAAGGAAGAAAGGGAAGAAGGAAGGGAGGGAGGGAGGAAGGAAGGAAAGGGAAGGGAAGGGAAGGGGGAAAAAAAGAAAGAAGGAAGGAAGGAAGGAAGGAAGGAAGAGGGAAGGAAGGAAGGAAGGAAGGAAGGAAGGAAAGAAAGACAGAAAGAAAGAAAGGAAGAAAAGGAAAGAAAGAAAGAAAATAAAAGAGAAGAAAACAAATCTTGGGAAGGGAGAAGAATCTGATTCCAGAATTACAACACTGTAAGATTCATATGTCTAGTTTTCAAAGGCAACAACATACTCATAAGGTAAACAAATAAACAGAATTATGGCTCACTTAAAAATCAACATAAATCAACAGAAACTATGCATGGTGAAGTTCAGATGCCAGGCATCCTATAAAAAGACTTTAAAACAATTGTCTTGAAGATGCTCAAAGAGCTCAAAAAAACCAAATTAGATAACCAAGAATAATGAAAAAAAATGTATTGAAACATACAAAGTACATGAACTGATTCAAGAAGAAGTAGAAAATTGCAATACAACTAAAACACTAAAAGGTACTGAATCAGTAGTCAAAAACTTCCAGACAAAGAGAAGTCCTGGAGCAGATAACTTCACCGGTGACTTATACCAACCATTTATTACTTTTTAGAGATTTACTTACTTATTTTAGAGAGAAAGAGAGTGAGTGAAGAGAGGGAGGGTCAGAGGGAGAGGAGGAGAAAGAATCCCCAGCAGAATCCCCACCAACAACAGGGTTTGATCTCAGGACCCTAAGATCATGACCTGAGCCAAAGCCAAGAGTCGGCCACTTAACTGACGAAGCCACCCAGGCATACCTATACCAACCATTTAAAGAATGAACACCAATCTTTCTGAATGAACCAAAAAATTGAAGAGCAGTGAATAATTTCTATCTACCTCATTCTATGAGACCAATTATTGTTCTGATACCAAAGCCAAAGGTCTCATAAAAAAGAAAATTTTAAACCAATATCCTTTATGAGTAAAGATGCAAATATTCTCAAAGAATATCAAGTGGAATTCAACAACCACTTAATCTTTAATCCAAGATTAAAATGATAATTTACCATAATCAGTTGTCCATGATTCAACATAAAGTCATCAATCAATGTAATGTAATGCATTAATAAAAAAGTCAAATGGTCTTCTTAATTGGTGCATAAAAGGCATATGATAAAAGCCAACACCCCTTCATGATAAAAGAAATCAGCAAACTAAGATTAGAATGAAACACTCTGAGTATGATAAAAGCCATATATGAAAAACTTGTAGCTAACATTGTACTCAATTGTGAAGGGTGAGAGTTTTCCTCTTAAGATAAGGAATATGATAATGATGCCTACTTTCACACCTACTCAACATTGTACCAGAATTTCTAGCCAGATATATTAGATAAGAAAAACAAATAAAAGATATCCAAATTGGAAAGAAGTAGTTAAACCATCTTTATTGGAAGATTAAATGATTCTATGAATAGAAAATCCCCAAAGATCCACAAGTAAGATACCAAAGCTAAGAAACAACTTCAGCAAAATTCCAGGATACAAGGTCAACATACCAAAATTAGTTGTGTTTTTTTTCTATACCAATGATGAACAATCAAAAAAATATTAAGATCTTGATTTCATTTACAATAGCATCCAAAAGAATTAAATATGTAGGAGAAAAGGAGATAAAAGACAAGTATGTTTAAAAGTATAAAACATTGTCAAAAGGAATTAAAGAAGATTTAAATAAAAAGAAAGACATTTGTATTCATGGATAAGAAGACTTAATGTTGCTGTTAAGAAGTCAGTGGTATCCCAAATGACTTATAGATTCAGTGCAATCACTGCCAAATTTCTTTCTTGCCTAAATGAAATAGCCAATGCTCAATTCATTGAGAATTGTATTGGGTCCTGAATTGTCAAAAAATCTTTGAAAGGAACAAAAATGATTCAGTGCTCAATACTTCTTGTCTCTAAGGCATACTATAAAAGCTACATTAATTACAGCATTATGGTAGAGGCATAAGGAGAGACATATAGACCAATGGAATATAATAGAGATCCCATAAATTAACTTGGATATGTGGCCAGTTGATTTTTGACAAGAATGTTAAGAACATTAAATGGGGAAAGAACAGTCTTTTCTATACGTGGTGCTAAGAAAACTGGATATTCACATGCAAAAGGATGAACTTAAACCTAAACTTTATACCTTGTACAGATATTAACTCAAAATGAATCGAAGATCTAAACATAAAAACTTAATTTAAATGTAAAAGATGGGGGTGCCTGGGTGGCTCCGTGGGTTAAGCCTCTGCCTTCAGCTCAGGTCATGATCTTAAGATCCTGGGATCAAGAACCTCCTCGGGCTCTCCACTCAGCGTTCCCCCCCCCCCCCCCGCTGCCTGCCTATCTGCCTACTTGTGATCTCTCTCTGTCAAATAAATAAATAAAAATCTTTAAAAAATTAAAAAAAAATAAATGTAAAAGATGGAGTTTTCTCTAAAGAAAATATTTGACAATGACTAATAAGCACATGGGAAGATGCTCAACATCATTAGTCTCTATGGAAATGTAAATCAAAACCACAATAAAAACCCACTTCCCACCTATTAGGTTGTCAATAATTAAGAAAGACAATAAAGTAGCATGAGTTGATGAAGATATGAGGAATTTGGAGATGTGTTCCTTTCTGGTGGGAATGTAATATGGTGAAACTCTGTGGAAAACAGTTTAGCCATTCCTCAAATAGTTCAACATACATGGCAAGGTTGTGGAAAAGGGGAGCCCTCTTGCATTGTTGCTGGCAATACAAACTGGGGCAGTCACTCTGGAAAACAGTACGGAAGCTGCCCAAAAAGTTAAAAACAGAACTCTTCTGTGACCCAGAGATTTCACTACTAGGTAGTTACCCAAAGAACACAAAAAATACTAATTTGAAGGGATACATGCACCATAAAATTTACCTACAATAATCCAAGTGTCCATCGACTGATGAAGGGATAAAGAAGATGTGGCATGTGTATGTATAATGGAGTATTACTCAGCCCCCAAAAAGAATGAAATTGTGCCATTTGCAGTGACGTGGATGGAACTAGAGAGCATTATGCTAGGTGAAGTAAATCAGTCAGAGAAAGACAAAAACCATATGATTTCACTCATATGTGAAATTTAAGAAATAAAACAAATGAGCAAACAGAAAGAAAGAGAGGATGAGACAAATTAAGAAGCAGACTCTTAACTATGCAGAACAAACTGATGGTTACCAGAGGAGAGGTGAGTGGGGAATGGGTTAGGTAGGTGACAAAGATGTGCACTCGCTGTGATGAGCACTGGGTATTGTATGGAAGTGTTGAATCACTACATCGTACACTTGAAACTAATATTACACTGTATGTTAACTAACTGGAATTTAAATGAAAACAAGAAAAGAAAGTAAAAAAAATTATTTAAGGGGCACCTCCATGGCACGGTTGGTTAGGCATCTGACTCTTAGTTTCAGCTCAGGTCAGGTCATGATCTCAGGGTCGTGAGATCAAGCTCCATGTCAGGCTCTCTGCTTAGTATGGAGTCAGCTTAGGACTCTCTCCCTCTGTCCTCCCCCCTGCACTCCCTCTTTGTCTCTCTAAAATTAAGAAATAAATCTTTTAAAAAATAGTTAAACATACAACTACCAAATGATGCTGCATTTCTACTTCTATGTATATATTCAAAGGAATTGAAAGAATTGTTATTTGTACATGAATGTTCATAGCAGCATTATTTACAATAGCCAAAAAGATGAAGCAAACAATGTGTCCATCTACAGACAAAATATGGTGTGTACATACAATAGAATAATATCCAGCTACAAAAAGGAAATAAATTTTCATATATAGTACATATACAGATCTTGAAAATATTCTGCTAGGTGAAATAAGCTAGAGACAGAAGGTCAAATATTGCATTATTCTATGTACGTGAAGTACCTATAATAGACAAGTTCATAGAGACTGAAAGTGGAATAGAGGCTACCAGAGGCAGGGGAGAGGAGTGGAGAATTTTGTTCAATGAGTACAAACTTTATGTTGGGGATCATGAAAAATTTTAAGCATAGTGGTGATGGTTATAGAAAGTTGTGAATCCACTTAATGCCACTGAATTATACACTTTCAAATTGTTAGAATGATAAATATTATATTATACATATTTTACCTTAACAAAAAGAAACCTAGACGTAACATCAAATTTTATCATTCCATCTAACATAATGCAAGTTTCCTATTTACAAATAACATGATCACCTTCTTTCTACCATTAGCTTTTGCATCCTTTATGGATGGTGTTCATTACCTTTCTAATTAATTCCAAATTAATATCCTGCAACATAAGAACTAAATTTTAAATGAGTCACTACTAATATACTTTATGTAAAATAATGGCAGAAAGAAAGAAGAAAAAATATATTGACAGTAATAAATAAGGGCAGAACACACCAAGAAGATCCATGGACTACTAATGTCATCTGTCCTTTATATGGCCACAGATGGCACTTAACACTTCCTTTCCTGACCCTCTGCTGCATGTGTTCTTTTCCTTCAGCCAGAAAATAAGTAAGTTAGCATTTTTTTAACCAGTTATGTTACTAAACCATTTTTTAAAAGATTTTATTTATTTATTTCACAGAGGGAGAGAGATCACAAGGAGGCAGAGAGGCAGGCAGAGAGAGAGAGAGAGGGGGAAGCAGGCTCCCCGCTGAGCAGGGAGCCCGATGTGGGCCTTGATCCCAGGACCCTGAGATCATGACCTGAGCTGAAAGCAGAGGCTTTAACCCACTGAGCCACCCAGGCGCCCTAAACCCTCATTTTTAAGAAGTCTGAGGTTTTCTTCAATAAGATTGATCTTATTTTCCATTAACTTTCACTACCAAATATGACAGTACCAGAAGGAATCCCAGATGATTCTCTGGCCTCTAGATAAATGTCTCCCTAATCACTGCAATGATATGTGCCTTAATATAAATCTAGCATCCAGATAACAGAAGAATCTACTTTTTAAAAAAATTTTTTGGTTCAGGACATTAGTATTCCAGTAACAAACTATAGAAATGATCCCTGAAAGTATAGTCTTAGGACATTAGTATTCCAAATGGTAAATTTCTTTTTCCATAGGAGCCTTACAGTTCTCCCTGGTGGAAACATTCTGCTCTTAAGTACTAACATCTATAATCGGTAGACCCTAAGATCAAGAAGATTGGAATAAAATATTTTGTATGGGGGTCACTAAAGCAGAATTGTGGCTGGTATTATGTCACCTCCATCTTTTTGGCCCAGAGCTCTTGTACTTTGACCATAAGAGAAACCACAGTATATATTAATCACTGTTGCATAGAGACTTGTGGAATGAAATGCTAATCTCAGAATATACCGCCTGGTAACGAAACTAAGTCTTAAATATTTGATTCCATCATTCTATAAGACCCCAATACATAGAAAACGATGTGTCTAGTGGATATGAATCTGCAGATTCATTTCTTCTTCTGTAAACATAAGTCTATAGGACAGAGTTAATAATGTGTGGAACACTGTGGTGATGAACAAAGCATTCAGGATATCTATGGATGGTAATGGAGAACAGAGATCACTGAAGGTAAGTCCACATCCAGAAAAAGTGTCCTCTGGTTTCTCCAAGATATAATGGGGTTCAATTTAGTAATGTTGATATTATTGATGGGTGGCATCTCCCTTCCAGTGCATGAAAGAGTTTCACCTAACCTGGTATAATGATTGAATTTACCCTTTCTTTCTTAAAAGTGTCCTGATTTAGGGATAAATTATATTTTTAGCTTTCATATTGGGGTCTCTGCATTGGTCTCATCACTTGACAATTTGGGTAACCATAGTCACATTAGCTAGATTATCCTTAGGTCCAGGAAGTCAATGCTGTTGAGCCTTTACATAACCTGCATCCACACTACTATGCTGCCTGATTCATGAGTATATCATTCTTCTTTTTAAACTCTCCAGAATTAAGCTTAGGCCAACCTTAATATTGATAGATTCCATTTCTATTCCAGCAGTAAATTTATTTCTCAAATTCATATCTTCAATATGTGATTTATTCTGGGAAAAATTGCAACAAATTGAGTTGCATTTTCTGCTATGCATCTTGGACCACTGGAATCTAATTATTCAACAGCATATGAATCCTCATGGTCTTTAACTCATTTCTAGTTGGATAACCACCTCACATTTCCTTCATTCAAGGTATTGGACATTAACTGCTTCTGGTAGCAAATACCTTATTAATCCAAATTTTGTGTCAGAAACAAAATTTATTCTAGATATTTTAAGCAAGAAATAATGTAATACATTTGTGCTTACGAAATCTTTGGAAGAAATGTGTGACCAGTTTTAGGCTGGATGAGAAAGTTTTCCAAAGCTAATTCATCAGAAGAACTGCCTATGGCACTGGTGTGAAGCTGAGGAGTCTGGAAGTCACTACTGGAGAACTTGAGATCAAGAGCACGATACTATAATTAAACTCCAAGGATCAGAAATGAGAAACAGGCAGCTTCTTCATATTGTGGACACATGTTCCTCTCTACTACTAGTGAAGCATTGAAAATCTGCATATGGGGGTGCCTGGGTGGTTCAGTTGGTTAGCTGTCTGCCTTCAGGTCAGGTGATGATCTCAGGGTCCTGGGATCAAGTCTCACATTGGGCTCCTTGCTCAGCAGAGCAGAGAACCTCTGCTGGCAGCTCCCCCTGCTTTTGCACTCTCTCTCTATCTGACAAATAAATAAAATCTTAAAAAAAGAAAGAAAATCTGAGTATTGGGGTGCCTGGGTGTTTCAGTCCATTACGCATCTGCCTTCAGCTCAGGTCATGATCCCAGAATCCTGGGATTGAACCCTGTGTTGGGCTCCGTGTTCAGCAGGGAGTCTGGTTCTTCCTCTGTTCCTCCCCCAACTTGTGTTCTCTTTATGTCTCTGAAATAAATAAATAAATTCTCTAAAAGAAAAAAAGAAAATCTGAGTATCACTATTTACTTCCAGACAGCCAGCAATGAGAAACTAGATTCTTGAATAGTGTGGCAGAAAAAGAAAAGCAAAGGAAGACAGCAAATATACAGAAAATGAGTCTACATAACTCTGCTCTACAGCTACAAACAGCAAAAGAAGGCAGAATAGGGGCATCTTTTCATTTTTACCTCCTGAATCTCAAGTAATTGTTGAGTCTAATTTTCATCTAGAACTCTTATTGCAAAAATATGTAGAGTGTACATTTCTTGTTCTTTGTGTTCTTCAGTAGGCAAACACATTAGAGGAAAGACGCACTAGAGGAAGTAAGAATGCATGCTAAATGCTGAGTTCATCTTTGCTCAGTGAAGGTTATAAATTGTGTACTCATATGTTTATATGTATGTGCTTCTTAATTTAATGGACTGCCTCATATCTAGAAGGCTCAATAAGCATTTCTTTAATTAATAGATTAGCTGAAAATAGTTACAAATAGGGAAAATATATATTTATAAAAAATAATGTTTGTATACATGGAAAGTGACAAAATGTAGTGGAAATTTTAAACTATGCCATCTGTAGGAGAGACAAAGAATGAGTAATGTTTTGCTAAGAGGAGAGTTCATTTAGTGAAATTATTACATAAATAGCTTTTATATGCCTGAATAATTTCCATGTGGAAAAATAGATTATAGAGATTTAGGAAAAGTAGACCAAAAATTGTAGCAGGAGAGAAATAAACTCTTTAGGAAGCAGAATTTCAGCTTGATTTGAAAAACAGATTTTAAATTTCTAGAAAACTCAGGAACCATGTACAAACCTTATACTGTAATGTGTTCCTTTTCTTGGAGGATGTATTGAGGGTCAGAATGGATGGATCCTTATTCCATTGTTCTTCAGGAGACTGAAATACAGTGATATTTTCCAAAATAGTTTCTTCAGAATATTCCTAAGAATTATTTAGGGGAAAAAAATTTAAGGTCAAATAAGTTTATAATACCATTCATCTGGAATACCATCCATCTTTGGTGCTAGCTTTTCAAAGATTTAAGCATGTTCATGAAAATTATGATTAATTAAAAACAGATATATAAGAGAGTATGTCCCTAGTTCATTTGTCTATTAGTGCTTGATTTTACTGCAGAGCACCTCTCAAATAAAATAAGAAAGGAAAAGAAAATTCCCTAGGGGCCTACAGGAAAGAAAAAAAATATGAGAATTGCATCTGTGGATAATGAGAAACAGCACTTCTTCTTTGTTTTTATTTTTCCACTTCTTATTAAATATCCATACTGTGGTACAAACCCACATATCAAATAGAAAAAGTAGGAAATCAGAGAGATGAAGGTAAAGGAGAAAGAGAGAGGAAAGGAAAAAAGAAAGGAGAGGAAGAAGGAAGTAGAAAACTTGTATGGGAAGAAACAGGGAAAGAAAGAGAACAAAGAAGAGAAAAGAAAGATTAAAAAAAGAGAGAGAGAAAAAAAGGAGTGAAGGGCAGAATGATGGTTGGATTCAACCACAGAATTGATGCCTAGAATGTATTAGTTATTTTGCTTCCAAACTTTTTATTGTGAAATATAATATATATCCCAGGGGAAAAATGCAAAAACCCTAGACATTTACCATTTGAAGAAATTTTAATCCTTCCTCAGTGTTTGGAAATCTATCTTACTGTTTGTTACAACCACTTCGGGACTATGGGAGTTACTCATACTGTTCAATTAATTAAACAGGGAGTCCATTAGACTGAAGTTGCTCTAATGCCCTGGAGGCCAAAATTTAAGCTTATAAATCTCTCATAGTTACAAAATCAAAGCACTAATGACAACCAATCACAAATAGCCAATGACATTTGAACTTATAACAAATCAAATAATGTCCTTTCTTTGCTTCCACACTTTCTTTATACAAATTTTTCCTCTGCCTTCTATTCGTGGAGTCCTCCTAACCACTCCCAGTTTGGCATTAACTGGTTCAAAGTGATTTTTCCTCAAACTCTTAAAATTTTAATATGTCTTAGTTTATTTTTTAACACTACCCAACCTTGTCGTTTATATCCAATTGGAATGAGTTTGACCAAGACCTCCCTGATGGCCTTAGAGTACTCTGTCTTCCTCTAGCTCTCACTGTTAAGAGATTACTGTTCTAAAGGAACAATTTGGTATAATATTCACTACCAAGAAGTTTGAAACAGGGTGCTACCATGGTGATTTAGAAGAATGTTACTTGAAGTCCCAATAGTTCATTTTTGCCCTTGCTTCCCTTGCCTTTGGTGATGTTCCTAGGAAGAAGTTGCTTCGGTTGAGGTTGAAGAGGTTGCTGCCTGTGTTCTTCTCAAGGATTTTGATGGATTCCTTTCTCACATTGAGGTCTTTTATCCATTTTGAGTCTATTTTTGTGTGTGGTGTAAGGAAATGATCCAGTTTCATTTTTCTGCATGTGGCTGACCAGTTTTCCCAACACCATTTGTTGAAGAGACTGTCTTTTTCCCACTGGACATTCTTTCCTGCTTTGTCGAAGATTAGTTGACCATAGAGTTCAGGGTCCATTTTTGGGCTCTCTATTCTGTTCTACTGATGAACTATTGGGACTTCGTCAAGATTAAAAGCTTTTGCACAGCAAAGGAAATAGTCAACAAAACCAAAAGACAACTGACAGAGTGGCAGAAGATATTTGCAAATGACATATTAGGTAAAGGGCTAGTATCCAAAATCTATAAAGAGCTTCTCAAACTCAACACCCATAAAACAAATAACCAGTCACGAAATGAGCAGAAGTCATGAACAGACATTTCTCCAAAGAAGACATCCAAATGGTCAATAGACACATGAGAAAGTGCTCAACATCACTCTGCATCAGAGAAATACAAATGAAAACCACAGTGAAATACCACCTCACACCAGTCAGAATGGCTAAAATCAACAAGTCAGGAAATGACAGGTGTTGGCGAGGATGTGGAAAAAGGGGAACCCTCCTACACTGTTGGTGGGAATGCAAGCTGGTGCAGCCACTCTGGAAAACAGTATGGAGATTCCTCAAAAAGTTGAAAATAGAGCTACCCTATGACCCAGCAATCGCACTACTGGGTATTTACCCTGAAGATACAAAAGTAGTGATCCTCAGGGGCACATGCACCCGAATGTTTATAGAAGCAATGTCCACAATAGCCAAATTATGGAAAGAACCTAGATGTTCATCAACAGATGAATGGATAAAGAAGAAGTAGTATATATATATACAATGGAATAATATGCAGCTATCAAAAGAAATGAAATCTTGCCATTTGCAATGACGTGGTTGGAACTAGAGGGTATTATGATGAGTGAAATAAGTCAATCAGAGAAAGACAATTATCATATGATCTCTCTGATATGAGGAACTTGAGGGGCAGGGTGGGAGGTCGTGGGGGGTAGAGAGAGAAAAATAATGAAACAAGATGGGATGGGGAAGGAGACGAACCATAAGAGACTCACAAAACAAACTGAGGGTTACTGGGGGGTGGGAGGGTAGGGAGAGGGTGGATGGGTTATGGACATTGGGGAGGGTTTGTGCTATGGTGAATGCTGTGAAAGGTGTAAGCCTGATGATTCACAGACCTGTACCCCTGGGCAAATAAGAATAATAAAAATAAGTTTAAATAAATAAATAAATAAATAAATTCACTATCAGGAAAAAAAAGAAGAATGTTACATGAATAATGCACTTAAGAATAGGCTATATTATACATGATACACTTCTTGGTTACTTTGAAAAAAGTCAATCTTGAAGGATAGCATGTGGGGCTAGGCAGTTATTTTTCCATCAACCAGAATAACAAAAACCAGCAAGAATTAGAAATAATGACACAATTAAATCATTAAATTTCTATACAGATGAGAGATTTGCATAAATTCCTTTTGGTATTAAATAAGCGACAGAGTATTGATGCTGCTCTCTGGGGACAGAAAGGATTCAGATAAAAAATTGCTCTACCCATGTGAAACCATCAGGGGATCAGTTTGCAGTTGCTAAATACAACTTTAAAAAACTGGCACTTTCAACATTCATAAAATAACAAAACTCTATTTGTATGCCAAACTTTCATTGGTGTTTCTTGCCTTTCATTAGCAAATGAGTGCAATTAGAAGTAGTTGAGATAGAAAAACAAGCATTGGGTTTAAGTGCATACTACCTTGGGGAGTTGTGCAAATACATTATTTCAAAGGTAAGGAGCCAATTATCAACTTATTTTCAATTGGCGCCACTATACTCTGCAAGGAAAGGTGCATGTTATGTGAACTGCTTCACAACCTCATCAGAAATGTGTACATAAAGAATGCTTACGTCTGTGCCTTCCTCTTTCTGACACATTAACTCATCTGGTGCCACCAGCTACTCATACATTATTACTGAAATCTCCCAGGTAAGCATTTGCAATTTTTCCATGTTAAGAGTATTTGAAATAAAATCTCTATACAGGCTGGTCTTCTGGGTCACAAAATTGAAGTGGCCTAAAGAGAAAGAAGGAAGAAATGTGGGAAAGATTTTCCATTTTACCAGTTTACAGTTGGAGCTCTGTTGATAGCTCCGGTAAGTGGGGGTAATGGTAAACTCAGGTAAAGCTGCTGTCATATACTATGGAGAAAACAAACCAAAAAGAATGCTCCCATATTTGATACAGGTCAGAGATTGAGAATTACATCTTCTTTTAAAATAAAGGTACTCCTTTAAAATAAAGGAGGCCTGGGTGTTATATGCAAACAATTAATTATGGAACACTACATCAAAAACTAATGAAGTAGTGTATAGTGACTAAAGTAACATAATAAAAAAATAAACGTTCTGAAGTTTCTGTTTTAATCTCAAAGACTTTGAGAGCTATGCATCAAAATGTAAAATATATAGAAAATTATTGTGCAAAATTCCATTCCTCAACTGTAGTACATTGTTTGATGTTTCTGGATTCTCCCCCAACTTTAAAGATGAAGAAACTGAGACCTGAACTGTTAAATGTATTTCTCAAGATCACTTAGATAGATAATAAAACTATTTGTCACTTTTTGTGATTGAAGATGGTGTGAGGGAGACTTCTTTAAGTGCTACACAAAATAAAGAATGTAATGTAAAACTAAGGTCAAAGTGCAAAAAGATTGATGTCAGGCAGATTCCAACAACAACAATAAAAGAGCTTCTAGAAGCTTAGGAATATTATCTCCAGGAAAGGGGCACTGACTGGAGGTAAAGGCATGAAAACCATCTCATTTATTAGCCTAGATAAAATTGCCTGGTTTCTCATTCACTTATCATTGTCCAAGACATGCTATTTCATAATAGAATATATTATAGGTCTAATTACTTCCACTTACAATACTATCCATAGCTTGGAAAGCCATCTGCCTTCGCTACCTGACCATTATGATTTGTGTTTTGGCAAAAATTGGAGTTAGTAATTTTCAAGAGACAGGTCTGGAAACCCAACTCCCATTCTTGAGACAAAATCTCATAAGGGTTTTTTAATAGAAATTGTAAATTATTCTTTGTCTTCAAAATGCTGATTATTGTTATTGATAAAGAGAAAGACATTAATGATTATACCACCACCCATGTTGATTCTGAATGGTAGCTATAATCCTCTGACACCTCCTTCAATCTGTAAGGCATGCTTTCCATGACTTAGTATGTATGAAACTATAGTAGAGTTTAATTTCCACAGAAAATTATTTTTCATTGCAAAAGCTCAATTTTTTGTCTACACAGGTGAAAGTGGACAATGAAAAACATGTGTGGCCAAAAATAGACCTATTTAATGGCTTTCATAGGGAAAGTAAAATGTAGCTACAACATGCCTACATTTATAAAGTCTCTCAAATCACTTTAAATAGAAAAAATTAAATGATTTAAGAGGCTTTATGTTTAAGCAATTCTTAGATAACTTTAAAAGATAAGTACAATCTTATATTTGTGATACTGTCCCTTATTTCTAAAAACAAATATTTGGCTAATAAAAATACACAGGATGGTTAGACAGATAGTAAGATGTCACTTAAAGAGCATATGAGCATGGAGTTTGGTATATTCAGATCTGATTTTACCACTCAATAGTTGAATCTCTTAATATCTCTAAATTTCAATTTCCTCTTCTGGAAAATGATAATAATTATGTCATTCCTCAAACTGGAAATTTGTTTCTAAATTACTAGTTGACATGACATATGAATATATAATTTATATATTGATAGTTCAATATATTTTAAATGTACATTTAATAATGTTATATTTTTGAATACTGCAAACTGACTGAAAAGGGTTTTAAAAATAAACAAAGGAATGCACTTTTCTGATTACCTTATGGCTTTCTGAAAACATTTTCTTGATAAGCCTTTGTAATTAAAATCACTGACTCATTTCTTTGCCACTGAGATGTAATTTCAAGTTGCCAATATGCTGTGTTGTTTCTTACTGACTTTTAGATATGAAGTCAATATCCTGCCTATCACAATCCTATATGCCTTGTTACTTAGCTGCTACTGCATCCACTTCTTAAATTCATTTTACAAATAAGCCACAGTCAGAAGGATAAATTCTCTTGAGTAGCCACAACCATTAAGGCACAGAGGAGAATACACATGGAGTCTGAGGGGGTGGATCAGGATACCCTCCATCAAAGCACTCACCATTCACCTTGTCACATGGAAGTCCTGAGAGTCCTCGTTATTATCCAGTGTTCCTCTTTGCTGGTAAGAAGGTATCATCAAAACTTGATCACTTTGTGGCATCTGGGTGGCTCAGTGGGTTAAAGCCTATGCCTTCGGCTCAGGTCATGATCTCAGGGTCCTGGGATTGAGCCCCGCATTGGGCTCCCTGCTAGGCAGGGAGCCTGCTTCCTCCTGTCTGTGCCTGCCTCTCCGCCTGCTTGTGATCTCTCTCTCTGTCAAATAAATAAATAAAATCTTAAAAAAAAAAGACTTGATCACTTTATGTCTGAAATATCTTTAAGGTATAAACAAAGATAGCTCTGGTAGCTGGGGGTAATGGTAAACTCAGGGAAAGCTGCTATCATATCCTATGGAGAAAACAAACCAAAAAGAAGGCTCCCATATTTGATACAGGTTAGAGATTTAGAATTACATCTTTTAAAATAAAGGCACTCCTTTAAAATAAAGGAGGGCTGGGTACTATATGCAAACAATTAATTATGGAACATAATTCCCCCTCCATCCATATCACCTATATTCAGGTCCTTATCCTTTCTCTCCTGGGTTACTTACTGGGATTTATTACCTGCAATCTTGTCTTGTACAAACCAGTCCTCACCATGCTCCCAGTCTGTAATAAAATAGAATGCTGATTGTCATTCCCTTGTTTAAAATTTCTGAATTTTGGGCTCCTGGGTGGCTCAGTGGGTTAAAGCCTCTGCTTTCGGCTCAGGTCATGATCTTAGGGTCCTGGGATCGAGGCCCGCATCGGGCTCCCTGCTCAGCGGGGAGCCTGCTTCCTCCTCTCTCTCTGCCTGTCTCTCTGCCTACTTGTGATCTGATCTCTCTTCCTGTGTCAAATAAATAAATAAAATCTTTAAAAATTTTTTTTTGAATTTTATTCAATTCTTTCAGAATAAAACCTGAACTCATTAGCACTAAGTAAGACCTTTAGATATCTGCTTCCTTACCCTTGCTTCCCCAGATACTCTTCCTTCTGCCTCTTGACTGTACCACCTACATAGTCTCCCTTCTTTACCCGGATGTCTCATTCTTTTCAAAAATTTTGTTAAGTTTTAAAGGAGGAAACAAACAGAAACCAGAATCAGAACTGTAAATACAGAGAACAAACTGGTAGTTGCCAGAGGGGAGGGAGTGGAGGGATGGGCAAAATAAGTGAAAGGGAATGAGAGGTACAGGCTTCCAGTTATGGAATGAATAAATCATGGGGATGAAAGGTACAGCATAAATTAAATAATCAATGATACTGTAATAGCATTATGTGGTGTCATATGGTAGCTACACTTGTGGTGAGCATATGTAACATATAGAGAAGTTGAATCACTATGTTGTACACCTGAAACCAATGTAATTTTGTGTGTCAACTATATCAAAATAAAAACTGTTTTTAAAAAATGTTATTTTTTTAAATGTAAGTTTTACCAGAATATGAATTACATACCATGCAATCAACCCATTTAAAGTATACAAATCAATGGATTATGCTATATTCATGGACTTCTGCAGCCATCACCACAGAGAATTTTAAAACATTTTCACCACCTCAAAAGAATCTTGGCATCCAGGGTGCCTGGGTGGGTTAAAGTCTCTGCCTTTGGGTCAGGTCATGATCTCAGGGTCCTGGGATCGAGGCCCACATCGGGCTCTGCTCAGCGGGGAGCCTGCTTCCTCCTCTCTCTCTCTCCCTGCCTCTGCCTACTTGTGATCTCTCTCTCTTTCTCTGTCAAATAAATAAATACAATCTTAAAAAAAAAAGAATCTCTGCATTCTTTTGCTATCATTTTCCCCACACAACACAATCCCTCTTTTTCCCTCCAGCCCTAATCATTCATTGATTTATCTTAGGTCCCCATAGATTTCCTATCCTGACTCTTCCATATAAATGGAATGAACTTACCATATGTGGACTTTTGTGACTGGCTTCTTTCACTTAATATGATATTACTGGTCAGTGATACAGCATTGCATTAATATTGGTACTATATTTCTTTTCATGGCTAAATAATAATCCATTGTGTGAATACATTATGTTTTGTTTTATCAACTATTCCTAAGTCAGAGGACATTTGACTAGTTTCTACCTTTTGGCTACTATGAATAATCCTGATGTAAACCTTTATGTTCAAATTTTTTGTGTGAACATATATTTTCATTTCTTGTATACGTACCTGGGAATAGAATTTATGAGTCACATGGTAACTCTATGTTTAATCATTTGAAAAATTGCCAGACTGTTTTCCAAGGAGGATATATCATTTCAAAATCGCAGTACCAGTGTAAAAGGGCTCCAATTTTCCTTCATCCTTACCAATATCTATTATTATCTGACTTTTTGATTCTAGCTATCCTAGTGTATGTGAGGTAATATTTAAGTAGTTTTGATCTGCATTTCCCAAAGATTAATGATATCAAAGATCTTTTCATGTGATTTTTGGCCATTTGTATATCTTTCTCTGATAAAGGTCTGTTCAGATCATTTGCCTGTATTTAAATTGTGTTGTCTTATTGTTTTAAGGATTATTTCCATATACTACATTCAAGTCCCTTTTCATATATATGATTTGCAAACATTTTCTCACAATTTGTGGTGAGCTTTTTTACTTTATTGATGACTCCCTTTGAAGCAAAAAGTGTTTAATTTTGATGAAATCAAATTTACCTATTTTTGTTGTTGTTCCTGTTCTTGCTGTCATATTTAAGAATCTTTTTGGGGCACCTGGGTGGCTCAGTCATTAAGTGTCTGCCTTCTGCTCAGGTCATGATCCCCGGTTCCTGGGATCCAGCCCTGCATCAGGCTCCCTGCTCTGCGGGAAAGCCTGCTTCTCCCTTTCCACTCCCACTGTTCCCTCTCTCGCTGTCTCTCTCTCTGTCAAATAAATAAATAAAATCTTAAAAAAAAAAGAATCTTTTGACACATCTGAGATCAGGAAGATTTAGCTCTATTTCTTTTTTCCTAAGAATTTATAGTTTTAGTCTTGAATGCACTTTCAGATACTTTTGTGTATTGTGTGAAGTTAATTTTCATTCATATTTATATTAACTTGTCCCAGCACCATTGCTGAAAGATTAGTTATTCTCCATAGAATGTTCTCAGTAGCCTTGTTAAAAAATCAATGAACAGGGCACCTGGGTGGCTCAGTGGGTTAAAGTCTCTGCCTTCAGCTCAGGTCATGATCTCAGCGTCCTGGGATTAAGGCCTGCATCGGGCTCCCTGCTCAGCGGGGAGCCTGCTTCCTCCTCTCTCTCTGCCTGCCTCTCTGCCTACTTGTGATCTGATCTCTCTCTCTGTGTCAAACAAATAAATAAAATCTTTAAAAAAAATCAATGAACACAGTTTTACTTATGGAATCTCAACTTTATTCAGGTGATTATTATCTATTATTGTACCAATACCATAATGTCTTGATTACTGTTGTTTTATAGTAAAATTTGAAATTGGGGACTCCACATCTTCCTATTTTATTCTTTTTATTCGAGATTGATTTGGCTATTTTGTATCCTTTGCAATTCCATATGAATTTTATCTTCAATGTCTACAAGAAAAGTTACTTGGAATTTTAACATGTATTGCACTGAGTCTATACATTAATTTGGGGATTATTGCCATCTTATATTGTGTTTTCTGTTCCCTGAAGGTGACAGTTTGTCCTATGTAATTTTATCTTTAATACTAATAACAATGTTTTGTAGTTCTCAATGTATAGTTTTTCGTCCCCTTAGTTAAATTTCTTTCTTAAAAAAAGATTTTATTTATTTATTTGAGAGAGAGGAAGAGAATGAGAGAGAGGGCACAAGGTAGGGAGGAGGGAGAGGGAGTAGCAGACTCTCCACTGAACAGGGAGACCGACTCGGGGGATGAATCTCAGGACCCTGGGATCATGGCCCGAGCTGAAGTCAGACGTTTAACAGACTGAGCCACCCAGGTGTCCCTTAAATTTTTTAGTAAGTGTTTTAGTATTTTTAATGCTACTGTAGATAGAATTGTATAGTATTTAAGATTTTAAGATTGTTCATTGCATGTGTTTAGAAAAACACTTGATTATTCATGTTGATTGTATAGCCTACAAAATTGCAGGGCTTGTTTATTAGCTTTAATTTTTTTAAAGATTTATTTATTTTAGAGAGAGGGAATATGAGATCACGAGTGGGGGGGAAGGGCAGAATTAGAGGGAGACTCCTCAAGTGGACTCCTTGCTGAACATGAAGCCCGATATGGGGTTCATTCCAGGACCTTGAGATCATGGCTTGAGTCAAAATCAAGAGTCAGCTTTCAACTGACTGAGTCACCCAGGTGTCCCAGTTTTAATTGTTTTTTAGTGCACTCTATGTGTAAGGTCATGTCATCTGCAAACAGAAATAGATTTACTTCTTCTTTTCCAAAATAAGATTTTTTAAAGATTTTATTTATTTATTTGACAGAGAGAGAGAGATCACAAGTAGGCAGAGAGGCAGGCAGAGAGAGAGGAGGAAGCGGGCTCCCTACTGAGCAGGGAGCCAGATACGGGGCTTGATCCCAGGACTCTGAGATCATGACCTGAGCTGAAGGCAGAGGCTTAACACACTGAGCCACCCACGTGATCCCAAAATAAGTTCTTTTTATTTCTTTCTCCTACCTAATACTCTGGAGAGAAACTACAGTGAAGTGTTGAATAGAAATTATTAGAGCGGACATCTTTGTCTTATTCCTGAACTTAGAGGAAAGCATCCGATATTTCACAATTAAATGTATGATGCTAGCTTAGGGCTTTCATAGATACCCTTCATCATGTTGAAGGTATTTCCCTCTACTGACATATTTGGAAATATTGTGGGTTCAGTTCCATACTGCTGCAATAAAGTAGATATTGCAATAATGTGAGTCAAATAAATTTTTTGGGTTCCCAGTGCTTATAAAAGTTAATGTTTACACTATACTGTGGATAATTAAGTATGCAATAATATTATGTCTTAAAAAGCAATGTACATTTCAAGGGTGTCTGGGTGGTATAGCTGGTTCAGCATTTGAGTCTTGATTTTAGTTCAGGTCATGATCTCAGGGTCATGAGACCTGTACTTGGCATGGAGTCTGCTTAAGATTGTCTTCCTCTGCTTCCCTGGCTCTGCCACCAGAGCAGCTATTAGTTTTTCTCTCACATTCTGGAATTCCAATACAGCTATCTGACCCCAGTCCTCTGTGTCTCCCAGCTGTGGAGAATACATTTCAGAGCTGTCCATTTGGCCCCATGCCAGTCCTTGCAAATGAAGGATTAGGAAAGAAACTTCTCTCATCTCTCCTCCAAAGGAGGCATTTGTTTGTGTGTATGTATCGATTGATGAATGAATAGAGAGATGACAGATAAGTAGGTATATAGAATAAGTGACATCTACTTAAATGGAATCATACTTCTTTTAATAAAATGTATTGAATTTAATTTCATTTGAATTTAACAGAAGAAAAACTGTGAACATTGACTCAGTGTTCTTTCTTCACAGGAGATATTATTTCTTAAACTGTTCTTCTAAGGAGAAAAAAACACTGAAGAAAAGTTTTCAGTCATTAGTTTTTTTTTCTTACATGCTTCAGTTTTAGACATAATTAACTAATGAAAGACCATGTTTTCCTACATCCTTTCTCCCAACTCCTTGATTTTTATTAGTTACGTTATTATTTCATACTGTTTGGATTTATATCACTTAATTTGTATTCTATAACCATGATTTTTACAAGTTTTAGCATAAGATCTATGTTTAAATGAATTTAATATATTTCACATGAAAAACAAATAATGTACATTCCTTATTAAAAAATACTTTGTTGCTAAAAATGTTAACCATCATCTCAGCTTTTAGCAAGTCATAATCTTTTTTTTCTGGTGGAAGCTCTTGCCTCAGTGTTTATGGCTGCTGACTGATGAAGGGGGTGGTTTCTAAATCTTTTGTTGTCATTTCAAAAATCTTCACAGCATCTTCACCTGGAGTATAGTCCATCTCAAGAAACAAATTTCTTTGCTCAACTATAAGAAGCAATTTCTTATCTGTTCAAGTTTTATTGTGACACTGCAGCAATTCAGTCATAACTTCAGGCTTTACTTCTGATTCTAGTTCTCTTGCTATTTCCACCATGTCTGCAGTCTGAACACATAAAACATTTACCAATTAAATATACTGTCTTATAGGGATTTGGCTTGTGGCACTCTAAAACAATTACAATAATAACATCAAAGATCACTGATCACCATAACAAATGCAAGAATAATGAAAAAAATTGAAATAATGTGAGAATTACCAACGTGACATAAAGACAAAAAGTGAGAAATGCTTTTAGAAAAATGAAGCCAATAAATTTGCTTCATGCACTGTTGCCACAGACCTTTAATTTGTTTTAAAAAACCACAATATCTTCAAAGCAAAATAGAACAAAGCATAATAAACAAAGTATGCTGTACTCACTGTTTATTGAGTGTTTTTGTTAAAAAGTGTACAGGGTTTTGCCAAATGCCTTTTATAGATCAATTTTGTGTTCCTGAAATAAATCCCACTTGGGCATTGTGTATAATTCTTTTTATGTTTCTAGATTCAGTTCAATAGTGTTTTATTTTGGATTTTGAAATCCATATTCATAAAAGATATGACTTTATAGCATCCTTTGAAATCTTGGTCTGGATTTGGTATTAGGGTAGTACTGGCCTCATAGAATGAGTTTGGAAGTGTTTTCTCCACCTCTATTCTCAGGCAGGTTTGGAATGTTGGTGTTACTTCTCCATTAATTGATTGGTAGAATTCAGTGGTGAAGCTGTCTGGATATGAGCTTTCCTTTAATTGTTACTAATTTAATCTCCTTAGTGTTTAAAGTCAATTCAGATCATCTGTTTCTTCTAGAGTCATACAATTATTCATAGCATTTCTTCATAATGCTTTTTATTTCTGTAAAGTTATTAGTAATATCTCTTTTTTTTCTGATTCAGCTAATTTGAGACTTCTCTCTTTTGTTTTTGGTCAATCAAGGCAAAGATTTGTAAGTTTTGCTATTCTTTTCAAAAGTCAGCTTTTGTTTACATTGATTTTCTTTATTCTTTTTCTGTTCTCTATTTAATTAGTGTCCACCCTAGTCTTCATTATTTCTCTTCTTCAGTTGCCTTTAGTTTTCTTTCTCCAGGCTCTTAAGGTAAAAGTTAGGTTATTGATGCAAGATGTTTATTCTCTCTTAATGTATAAATTTCCTTCCAAACACTGCTTTAGCAGCTCCTGTAAGTTTTGTAAGTTTTGATATGTTGTGTCTTCATTTTCATTCATCTCAAAGTATTTTCTAATTTTCCTTTGATTTTTTTATTTGTCCTGTTTTTTGTTTATATATGAAGTGCACTTTTAATTACCATATATTTATGTTTCCAATTTTTTTTTGATTTCTTAAATTCCATTCCATTGCAGTCAGAGAACATATCTAGTTTTATTTCTATCATTTTCAACTTAATAAGGTTTATTTTATGACCCACCATATGATCTATCCTAGAAAATGTTCCATGTGTACTTGAGAAGAATGTGTATTCTGGGATCGTTGGGTAATATAGCCTATATGCCTGTTAGGCTTAGTTGATCTATGATATTATTCAATATTCTATTACCTTGTTGATAATTTTCTTAGTCACTCTATTGATTATAAAAAGTGAGATACTGAAGTCTCCAACTACCATTGTTTAATCTTCTATTTCTCCCTTCATTTTCATCAGTTTTTGCGTCATGCATTTTAGTTCCATATATCATTATAACTGTTATATTTTTCTGATGGACTGGCATTTCCTTAGCTGCCACAACACAGGGGAGGACAGAATCAACAAAAATATGTGGTGCAAAATTTACTCAACCAAGATGAGTTGAGCACAGGACTTTGTATACACTTCCAACACCAATCTATTTGTACCTCTTCCATCCCTACTAGAGTATTTGTTCTTTGAAGAAAAGACTCTGTGAGGTGCTGGGTGGCTCAGTTGGTTAAGTAAGTGTCTGACTCTTGGTTTCAGTCAGGTCTTGATCTCATGGGTTGTGGAATAGAGCCCCACATCAGCTCTGCACTCAGTGGAGAGACTGTTTGAAGATTCTCTCCCTCTGCCCCTCTCTTGATTTGTGCATGCACTCTCTCTCTCTAAAATAAGTATTAGAAAAAAGAAAAAAGGACTCTGTGATTCTTATTTATAACTATAAGTAAATGTCATATTTAATGCCATTTTTTTCCTGGTGAATTCATTTAGTATGTTTCCCTTCAGTTTTATTGAGAAATAATTTGCATACATCACTGTATAAGTTTAAGCTGTACAACATAGTGGTTTCATTTATGTATATTGTGAAATGATTACCACGATAGCTTCAAGTAACAACCATATTTTCATAAAGATATAATAAAGAAGAAAAGGGAGAAAGGTAAAATATCCTTATAATAAAACGTCTCAGGATTTACTCTCCTAACAATGTTTCTATATATCATATATCAGTGTTACCAATAGGCATCGTGTTGACATTATATTCCTACTAATTATTTGTCTTATACCTGTAAGTTTTTACCTTTGACTACCCTCTTCAAATTTTCCCTACCCTTTGCTCCACCTCAGGTAACCACAAGTCTGATCTCTTTCTTATGAATTTATTCTGGTTTTTTCATTTAGCATTAATGCCTTTGAGCTCCATCCATATTACTGCAAATGGTAGGATTTCCTCCTTTTCCTTTTTTGTGGCTGAATAATAGTCTATTGTGTATATGTGTGTGTGTGTATATATAGTGTATATGTTTATATTCACAACTTCTTTATCCATTCATCCATCCATTGACACTTTTATTGTGTTTGTGTTTTGTCTATTGTAAATAATGAACTTGGGGATGCAGATATCTTTTTGAATTAGTAATCTCAATTTTTTTATATATACCCAGAAGTAAAACTGCTGAATCATATGACAGTTTTATTTTTCATTTTTAGTACCCTCCATATTATTTTCAGTAGTGGTGGTACTAAATTACAATCTCAGCAAGAGTACACGGGGTTTTCTTTTCTCTCCAGACCAGCATTTATTATCTCTTATCTTGTGGTATTAATTTATATTTCCCTAATGACTAATGATTTGGATCATCTTTTCATGTACCTGTTGGCCTTTCTTTGGAGAAATGCCTGTTGGGTCCTTTGCTCATTTTTAATTGGGATTTTTGCTTTTGGGGCTATTGAGTTTTATGAGCTATTTATGTATTTGGCTACTAACCCCTTATCAGGTAAATGGTTTGTAAATATTTTTCCCATCCTTTAGGTTGTCTTTCACATTGTTGATGGTTTCTTGTATGGTGCAGAAGCTTATCAGTTTTACATAATCCCACCTGTTTGTTTTTTATTTTGGTTATTGTGCTATAGACATCTTATCAAAAATATTTTGATTACCAAGAGCCATATTAAGGACATTTATTCCTTTTTTCCCCAGTAATTTCATTGTTTCAGATCTTACATTTGAGTCTTTAATCCATTTCAAGTTATTTTTTGTGAGTGGTGAAAGGTAGGGGTCCAGTTTCATTCTTTTGTATGTAAATATCCAATTATCCTAGCACCATCTATTTAAAAAAAAGCCCTGTTTTTTTTCTTCATTGAGTATTCTTGGCTCCCTTGTCAAATATTAGTTAACCATATAGGCTTGAATGTGTTACTGTACTGTCAGTGCTGTCCCCTTGGTCTATCTGTCTATATTAACACTACTGTCATACTGTTTTGATGACTACAGATTTATAGTATAGCTGGAAATTAGGATGTGTGATGTCTCCTGCTTTGTTCTTCTTTCTGGGAATTCCCTTAGTTATTCAAGGCTCTTTTATAGTTCCATATAAATTTTACGAGTTTTTTTCAACTTATGTAAAAAATGGCATTAGAATTTTAAGTGTAGCATTAAATCTACAGATGGTTCTTTTTTTAAAGATTTTATTTATTTGACACAGAGAGAGAGATCAGATCACAAGTAGGCAGAGAGACAGGCTGAGAGAGAGGAGGAAGCAGGCTCCCTGCCGAGCAAGGAGCCCGATGTGGGCCTCGATCCCAGGACCCTGAGATCATGACCTGAGCTGAAGGCAGAGGCTTTAACCCACTGAGCCACCCAGGCACCCTACAGATGGGTTTTGGTACCATTGAAATTTTAACAGTATTAATTCTTCCGATCCATAACATAGGCTCTTTCCACTTATTTGTGTCTTCTCCAATTTATTTCATCAATGATTTGTAGTTTTCAGAGAAGAGATCTTTCACCTCCTTAGTTAAGTTTATTTGTGTTTTATTATTTTGTATGCTACAGTAAATCAGATAAATGTATTTTTTGCAAAATCTGTTAGTGTATGAAAACATTCATTTTAATATGTTAATTTTATATCCTGCAACTTAATTGAATTCATTGATTATATCTAACAGATTTTTGGTTGAGTCATTATGATTTTCTATACATAAAATCAGATCATCTAAAAGCAGAGATAATTTGATTTCTTCTTTTCTGGTTCTCATACCTCTTCTTTCTCTCTTCTTTATCCTCTTCCTCCTCCCCCTTCCTTCTCTTTTTCTTTTTCTCCTCTTCTTCCTCCTCCTTCTTCTCCTCCTTTCTTTCTTCTTCATCTTCTCTTTTGCCTGATTGCTCTAGTTAGGATTTCTAGTACTATGATGAATAGGACTGATGAGAGTGGTCACCCCTGTCATCTTTCTGATCTTAGAGGAGGAAAAGCTTTCAGTCTTTCATCATTGAGTATAAAACAGGTAGTGGATTTGTCATACATTGTCTTTATTATGTTGAGATATATTCCCTGTATGCTTAATTTTTAAAAAGCTTTTACCATGAATGGATGATGAATTTTTTCAAATGCTTTTTTTTGCATCTATTGAAATGATCATATGATTCTTTCTCTCATTATATTAATGTGGTGTATCATCTTGATTGATTTGAATATATTGAACCATCCTTGCACCCCAGAGATAAATCTTACTTCTTGTGGATGATCCTTTTAATGTGTTATTGAATTTGGTTTGCTGGTATTTTTTTCCAGTTTTCCTGGATTTCCTTGATTTCTAGTTTCATGCCATTATGGTTAGAGAAGACATTTATTTTATTTTATTTTATTTTATTTTATTTTATTTTATTTTATTTTTTTAAGATTTTTTAAAGATTTTATTTATTTATTTGACACAGAGAGATACAGTGAGAAAGGGAACACCAGCAGGGGGAGTGGGTGAGGGAGAAGCAGGCTTCCCGCTGAGCAGGGAGCCAGATGCAGGGCTCGATCCCAGGACCATGGGATTATGACCTGAGCTAAAGGTAGACACTTAACGACTGAGCCACCCAGGCGCCCTTTAGTTTGATTTTAATTTTAAATGTGCTAAGACTTGCTTTGTGAACAAAATATATGGTCTACCCTAGAAAATGCTGCATGTGCCCTTGAGCAGTATGTGTAGTCTGCTGCTATTGGATGGAACATTTTGTATATGTTTGTTAGGGTCCATTTGGTCTACAGTTTTATTCAAATCTTCCATTTCTTTATTGATTCTCTGCCTGAGTGATCTATCCATTGCTGAAAATAGATATTAAGTCCCCAACTGTTTATTCTCTTTATAGCTCTTTTTTGCTTCATATATTTAGGTGTCTTGATTTTGGCTCATAACTATTTTTAATGTCTTTTTGATGCATTGACACCTTTATCATTATATAATAACCTCCCTTGTCTCATTTTACCATTTTTAGTTGAAAGTGTATTTTGTCTAAGTATAGCTATCCCTGCATTTTCCCCCTTGTTTACCATTTTCTTGATATGCCTTTTTCCATTTCTTTATTCTCATTCTATGCATATCTTTAATCAAGACTAAAGTGAGTCTTATAGGCAGCATATTGTTGGATCATTTTTTTAATCAATTAGCCATTTTATGTCTTTTAATTAGGTAATTTAATCCATTTACATCCAAAATAATTATTGATAGTAAGGATTTAGTATTGCCATTTTGTTCATTGTTTTCTGGTTGTCTTACACATTCATTGTTCTTTGGTTTCTTTTCTGTTTTGTTTTGTTTATGAGAAGAGGGAGGGGCAGAAGCAGAGGAAGAGAGAGAGAAAATCCCAAGCAGGCTCCACTCCCAGTGTTGAGCTGGATGTGGGGCTTGATTCCATGATCTTGAGTTCATGACCTGAGCTGAAATCCAGAGTTGGATGCCCAACCAATTGAGCCACCCAGGTGCCCCATTGTTCTTTGCTTTCTAACTTGACGTCTCTTTTAGTATTTTGATGTCTTTAGTATCATTATGCTATGACTTCTTTATTATGTTCTTTTGCTCTCCCAGGTGGATCTGTGGAGGCAAGAATAGGGGCATTGAGACTAAAATAGTAGACAATCCCAAGCTGATCCTGAGCTAGAACTAGAAGGTGGCAGGCAGGGAGGCCCCGTGGGTATTACCAGCTTCATACCTGTAGTGACAGTGCCTTGTACAGCCTGCATGTTCCACCTTGCTGGCCCAGAGCTCTGGAGCCCACCCTGCCACTGCATGTTTAGGTTTCAGTCCTGACCTTCTTGTTTTGTTTGGATGTCTCCATGGGTCTTACTCATACCAAAGGGAAGTCCTCTTTATTAAAATCCCTATTTCTTATGCCTTGGCTTACTGGTCCCTGTTGCTGCCTGTCTTCCAGCAGCAGAGAAGGGGCCCTCCCCGCCAGATGTGTGCCCACATCCATCCCCTCCCTCTGAGACTGAGACCACCCTTCCTGATACCCTCAGCTGACCAGTTGTCTGGACCAGGCCCCAACCCCTCAACCCATATTGGAGGCAGCCAGGTGACTTCTGCTTCCACTTGCTTCTGCTATTGAATCCTTTTGCTACAGGATTTTTCCCTTGTGGTTACCACGTGATTTGCATAAAATATTTTAACCTTATACCATCTTACTTCATATTGACAACAATGTGACTTTAAGAAATCATAAACTTTATACTTTCACTTCTTCTTGTCCTCAAATTTTAGTTATGTGCATCACTTTTTTTTTAAGGGAGAGAGTGGGTGCAAGCAGGAGAGAAGGACAGAGGAAGGGGTAAAGAGAGAGAATCCCAATGTGGAGCTTGATCCCAAGACCCTGAGATCATAACCTGAACCAAAATCAAAAGTCAGACACTTAATCAAATGAGTCACCCAGGTGCCCAACATGTTTTTTTAAATATTGTATAACCAGTAGATTTTTGCAGTTGTGGTTATTTTTGCTACATTATTATTTTTTTTACTTTTCGACTAGATTGTTAAGTAAATTATGCACCACTATTATCATATTGAAAAAAATGACTATATACTTAACATTATCAGTGAGATTACCATTTATGATTTTATAATGTTAATTAGCATTTATAATGTTAATTAGCATTCTTTAACTTCTATTTAAAGAATGTCCCTTAGCATTTCTTGTAAGGACTGTCTGGTGCCAACAAAGTCTCTCAAATTTTTTTTGTTTGGGATTTCCCTCGCTCATTTCTGAAGGACATCTGCACTGTGTAAAAATTTTTTTCAGCTATTGTCTTTCAATATTTTGAATATGTCATTTCATTCTCTCCTAGTCTGAAAAGTTTCTATTGAATAAACTGCCAGTACTCTCATGGGGGTTCCCTTTCACATAAATTCTTTTTTTCTTGATGCTCTCAAAATTCTTCCTTTGCCTTTGCCTTTTGGCAATTTAAGTATATTGTTTGCTGGTGTTACTCTATTCATTCAACCTACTTAGGGTCTTTTAGATCTTATGGATCTGGATATCCATTTCTTTCCCCAGGCTCAGGATGGTTTCAGCTGTTATGGCTTTAAATATACTCTTATTTTCTCTTTTTCTAATCCTTTATAAATTCACACAATGCAATTATTTTATTGTGCCCCATACTTCCCATATGCATTCTTCACTCTTTTTTTTTTTTTTTTTTTTTTTGCTCCTCTGAATTGATAGTTTCTAAAATCCTCTGCTCCAGATCACTGATTCTTTCTTCTGCATGGTAGAATCTACTTTTGAACTTTATTGAGTTACTCACTTCTGCTAATTTTTTTTTTTACTCCAGGATTTCTGGGTTTTTGTTCTTTGTTTTTTCTTTATTTGGATAGCTGCTATTTCCTTGTCAAATTTCTTGTTTTGTTCATGCATCATTTTCCTAATTTTACTTAGTTAACTATGTTTTTTTGTTTGTTTGTTTGTTGTTGTTGTTGTTTGTAACTCACTAAACTTTCTTAAGGGGCTTACCGTGAAATCTTTGATGGTTCATAGATTTCTATTTCTTAGGGTCAGTTATTGGAACTTTATTAATTTCCTTTGGTTGTGCCATATTTACCTGATTGTTCATAATCCTTGATTCCTTATTTTGGTATCTGTGCATTTGAGTAATGTGTTCCCCTTCCAACATGGGGATGAAAGCTTTAGCAGAGACCATTCTTTACCAGTCAGCTCACTTTGGGTTTCTGGTTGTGTCTGCTGGTAATGAGTTTGGGCAGATGAGACTTACTAGCATGGTCTATTTTGTAGTGAGACAGATGTCTGAGTTCTGAAATGGGCATGGATGGGGGCAGGTTGTGCCTCTGACTGAGAACAGTTGGTTAGAACTGCTAGCTTTGCTCTCTAACCAATTGAGCCTGAAGAATGGGCTCTATAGTTGCTTGATTTCTCTGGTCAGGCTTACTAGATGTTTGAGACAGGGTAAATATTAGTTAGGGATATGAATTAGTTTCCTTGCCTTAGCAGGGCAGTAGGACAGGACACATGACCTACATAGCTCTTTGTTCCATTACCTGAATCAGGCTGGGGTGTGCACTGAATTTCCTGGTCAGGTGAGGTCACAAGTTTTGATCTATAATGGGAGAAGCCAAAGGCTACGCTCTGTGTTCAAATGCCACTGTCTGAAGGGCTGCTGTATTGAATTTGACAGAGAGAGAGAGATCACAAGTAGGTAGAGAGGCAGGCAGAGAGGAGGAAGCAGGCTCCCTGCCAATCAGAGAGCCCAATGCGGGCCTCGATCCCAGGACCCTGAGATCATGACCTGAGCCGAAGGCAGAGGCTTTAACCCACTGAGCCACCCAGGCGCCCTAAGATAAATATTTTGAGAAGATATTTAAGTGCCCAATACCTAACTAAGCCTGACAGGATTTATTAATTTCCACTTGCAGTTGTATGAGATTTCACCTTCCTCCAGCAGCGTGTTGGGAGGGGATGAAAGCATTGTTTTCTCATTTGTTCTTATTTGGAATGCTCTTTGAGTGATATTGCAAGTTCAGATTTCTGGGGTTTGTATCTTAATCTTCTTTTTTATACGTTTTGACAGTGTCCTTTACTGAGTGATGTCTCAACATCAACCTTTCCCAAAATGTCTGTTGTAAGCTGGGAAAATCTCAGTTTGTCAGGCAAGGAGGCCTGTGAAAATAACCATGAAGACTTAACAAATGTGCTGTCTGCTATCATGTTACAAGAATATAATTAGGGAGATTATATAACCTGTCCAAGATCACAGACACACAGTAAATTATGATGCTGACAGGACTGACAGTAGAACACTATATTCCAAGCTGGAATATTATTACACAGTCTCTCTGGTGACCCATGCCTGTATTCCATTTTTAATTAATATTATATACATTTCTATATGCCAAATATTAACATATATATTCACTATATATCATATATACTAAATCTAAATACACACTAAATCTAAATACGTACTAAATATTTACATACTACATATAAATGCATAATTCAATTAAAGACAAATTTTGGCAAACTTGATGAAGCTGGTAATGATATTGGTCTTCCCATGTCAATCAACCTTTACTGTTTTCATGAGTATAGGCCCAGTCTCCAGTCTTTTACCCTGTGTTTCTTTATCTGGAAACAGTCCTTTTTGGCTACTGCACTCTACCAAACTGCCTCCCAGGAGTGGTCCTCAAACAATGCCTCTTCAGAGCTAATGAATGAACAGACCAAACCTTTTACTTCTTAGACTGTGGGAAGTGTGTCTGAGGTGTGCATAATTTGCTATCTCCCATAGGCACACCCCCTTAGATTAAGCTCAGTTACCCACTATTGTTTCCTGTCCTCCCGATCTAATTTACCTATTCACTTGGCAATGGCTCATAGAATCATCTCTGGGATAAATGATGTACATCCAAATCCTTGTCTCAGAATCTTCTCAGGAAACTCAAATGATGCTATAGAACAAAAATATAAAATCTAACTCTAATATATATGTGTGTGTATATATATATATATTTACATATATATATATGACTCACACTCTAAAATATAAAGTTGGAGAATGAAATAATTAAAATGTAATAAAGGCACTTAAAAATCAGTTATGTTGGGGCACCTGGGTGGCTCAGTGGGTTAAGCCTCTGCCTTCAGCTCAGGTCATGATCTCAGGGTCCTGGGATCGAGGCCCACATTGGGCTCTCTGCTCAGCGGGGAGCCTGCTTCCTCCTCTCTCTCTGCCTGCCTCTCTGCTTACTTGTGATCTCTCTCTCTCTCTGCCAAATAAATAAATAAAATCTTTAAAATAAAATCAGTTATGTCATTATACTGATAGAATACAAAATATACTTTTAGGCAAGAGGGCTTTCCAGAGATAAATAAGGACCATCCTAAACAATAAAGATTCCAATTCACTAAAAAGCTGTATTATTCTTAATCTCTGTAACATAACTTCAGAAAAATAGATATAATAATTCTAAATTAGTTTCAACATAGATAAGGCAAAAAATGAGATAATTAAAAGGAGAAAAGAGAAGTTCTTAGTCATTGTGGGAGATGTTAAAATGTCTCATAATAATTGAGAAAATCCAAGTACACAGGCATACCAGTGTTCTTTGATATAAAAAATCTGAGTACAAAAAAAAATCTGAGTGCAACAATGAACAAATTGAATAACACATTAAGAAATTGTGCAACATAGCTATGAATACATAATTAAGAAATTTGATGACATTTACATACACAGAACACAACACTGAACAATGACAGGATTTATAATTCTTTTGAGGTACATGTTGAACAATATCAAAAAATGGCCATATGCTGGACCATAAAGAGAGCCTCAATAAATTTCAAAGGGTTGATTTCATTCAGAGTATTTCTCAGACTAGAGTGGAATCAAGCTAGAAATTAATAGCAAAGAGAAGACTATAAAGATCTCAAACTTAAGTTAAACAACACATTTATAAATAATTTATAAATTATAATATCTACAAAACACACAGGAATTAGAAATATTTTGAATGAAATTATAGTAGAAACACAACATATCAAAACTTGTTGGATGCATTGAAAACAATGCTGTGGTGAGAAATTTGTGACATTAAATCATATATATTGAGAAAAAAGAAACCTAAAAATCATTAAAATAAGTTTTCATATCAGAAATTAAGAAAAAGAATAGCAAATTTAATACAAAGTACAAAAAGATAATAATAAAGATAAGAACAAAGTCTATGTAATAGAAAACAAACATATCAGGAAAAAACATAACAAAATCCGAAAGTTGATTATTTAGAAAAATCAATAAAATTTATAAATTCTAGCAAAATTGATCAAAACAGTGAGACAGAATTCTACTTCTTGATATAAGGTCTAAAAAGCAGATACCACGGCAGAACTACAGACATTTGGAAACATAAAATAACATCATGATAAACTCAATGCCAATAATTTGACAATTTATATGCAATAACAAAAACATAATTTACCAAACTGACAAAAGAAGTAATAATAAAGTCTGAATATCCCTATTATAAATCATTCTTGTAAATCTTTACTCAAAGAAAATTTTAAGCCTTGGTATCTTGAGCAGTGAATTCTTTCAAATATTAAATTAAGAGATAGCTTTGATCTTATGAAAATTCCACAGATAATAATGAAAAAGGAAACACTTTCTAAAACTTTTCATGAGGTCATCATACACCTAAAAAAGGCACGAAACAAATTTACTAATCAATCTCTGTCACAAACAGATGCAATTAGCAAGTTAATATTCATAATATATGAAATTATATGCTGACTGAACAGGTTTTTTTCCACTGAACAAATGGTTTCAAACAAGAAAATCAGTCATTAATAACTCACCATGGTAATAGAACATGGAGAGAAATCATGTAATAATCTCAAAATTATATGAAAACCTTCATTCCAATTTTAGTATATGTGCTGCCGAAGTGAGCACGATATTTATGAAAACCTTCAGTAACCAATAATGAAAGAACTGTTAGAATACAGGAACAGAAAACAATCTCCCTAAATTGGTAAAGACTCTCTGAAGAATTTAGCCTGGACTTTGGTCACATTAAAGTAAAATTACAAAAATAATACAAAGAAATATTTCTTAGGCTACTAATTACTTCATGTCGCCTTAAGGCCTCTGCATCTGAACATAATATCTCAGTAAATTTTCAATTAAAATGTCCACTTTGGGGGTACCTGAGTGGCTCAGTCATTAAGCATCTGCCTTCAGCTTAAGTCATGATCCCAGGGCCCCAGGATTGAGGTCCCGCATCAGGTTTCCTGCTCAGTGGGGAGCTTGCCTCTCCCTCTCCCTCTGCCTGCACTTCCCCCTTGTTGTGCTCTCTTTTTCTCTCTCTCTCAAATAAATAAAATCTTATTTAAAAAAAATTGTCCATCTTGTTTGGGCCTTTTGTGCTATTTTATTTATTTTATTCTTTATGTTACCACATGATCTTCCTTGGTGAATGTTGTGATGCTCTCCCTTCAGGAATGAAGGACTTTCCAGAGAGTGGCTGGGACAGCTCTACCAGCAAGCCCTCTGCTACTTGCCCATGACAGAAACAGCTTCAACTAAGGGGAGCTTCCTCCCCTTACAGGAGTTACAGCCAGGGTCACTGCCTCTCTGATGTGGCCACATCCAAGGATTAGCGAGCATGAATGTGTAAACACCTATCATCCTACCCCAACAAGAGACAACTATGAGTGTCCCAGAGCTCAAAACTCCCATGCAGTTGGCTGAGGCCTCCATTGAAACCATGTCATAGCTGCTTCTTCTGCTAATTTGTTCTCCCTTGCCCTTCCCTTTCTCCGCATTCCCTGATACACCTCCCATGCACTGTTCTCCATCTCAGAGCCAGCTTCCTGGGAACCTAGACAGTTGCATCTTTATTTTTTTGAATGGTTGCCAACAGCCCATGAAATTTAAGCACCCTAACTCTATCTCCACCTCGCATATTTGTAGTTATTTTCCTCTCTAACTTTGAAACACAGAGCATCCAACATCTTGTTGGGTACTGATTTAATTCCTTTGTATTATTTTCTTAAAGTACACACCCAAGCATGAAATATACGTTATATTACAAATCTTTATATGCCATACAATATATATGTAAATTCTAGATACTCACAAATATATAATTTTGCTAATTTTAATATGCAATCGTGTTAATTTATAATATATTCCAATGTACTAGTTTAGCAGCTTTCTTAGGCTATCACATAATTAGATATTATAATTTTTATTAAAAACTTGAGAGAAAATGGAACCTCTTCTTTCCTTTCATTTAAAATTTTATTAACTCAGGGATGCCTGGGTGGCTCAGTTGGTTGAGCGTGTCTGCCTTCAGCTCAGGTCATGATTCCAGGGTCCCGGAATCAAGCCCCGCATGGGGCTCCCTGCTCTGCGGGAAGACTGCTTCTCCCTCTCTCACTCCCCCGCTTGTGTGTCCTCTTGCTGTGTTTCTCTCTGTCAAATAAATAAATAAAATCTTTATAAATAAATAAATAAAATTTTATTCACTGATAATATTGATTTTTTTAAAGATTTATAAAATCCTTAGCAAAGTACATGGGATGAAAACAAAGGCTATATAAATGTTACATCTAATTATTTTACTAAGGTTTTTCTGAAGAGGTTATTAATACATAGTTTTTAATGTAGCTGTTTTTCTAGGAGTTAATGATATATAACTTCCATAAATGTTTAATAACATAAATTTATTTTTCATTTAAATTGCTATCATCCTGACATAATAAATATAATATTTATTAAAAATTATTGTCTTAGAATATGCACATATTTGGAAGCACATGCCTAGTAATTTAACTTTTCATGATCCTATTTATCTATATAAATGAGGAAATAAATACCCATTTTGTAGCATAGATATGGTGACTAAATTGTAAAGCACTTAGTATAATATCTGCTCTGTAATAGAGGTTCCATGATTCATGCTGTAGAAAAAAGAAAAGGCTCTTGGTCATACTTGAGGGACAAAAGTCAAGAGGAACAAACAGTGTGAGAAAACAATCATAAAATGACCCTTGATAGAGCAACCCAAAGCAGTAGTTCTGAATGAGAGGTTATGAATAACATCTAGGGGAAAATGTGTGCACTAAAGACTTTTCCTCTGAAGGCTGTGGGTCTTTGGGAGACTAGTTATATGTGCTTGCTTATGTAAGATTTTTGCAAAGAGCAGGTACTAAGGACATGAACAAGAGAATGGTGGTACTGTAGATCCCAGCTAGGTCACAGGCTCAAGGGTCCAAATAGATATAAGGAAACACACAGAAATAAAAGTGTGGGATTGTGGCACAGTGAGACTGTCATGGTGATGAGGTAGCCCCTCAAGCACAGGTCGTTGCCCGGCCTTAATGGTACTTGGTGATATTTTATTGGAAGAACAGTGTAACTAGATGATTTACATAGAAATTCTAGTTGAAGAGTACTTGGGGGGAAAAGATTCATTTTTCACCACTTGGGCTCATAATATCACATCAAAGAGAATATTTAACAATGAATAATAATTCAAATACAATTCATTTGAGAATGCCTATTCTCAGAAAGAAATGCCTATTCTCAGTGAGAAACCACTCAGAAAATGGGAATACAAAACCAAATTATGCATGCCCCACTCTTGAAGAAGTCAAACAATCAATCTCGAAAAAACTTTGTAAAAGTGTATTTTTAAATAATAACATTTTAAATCATCAGTTGAGTAGCTAGCTACATGTAGAGATTTATTTTGAAAATTCATTCCCATAGGCATAAAATATATCTTTCTTTTAATCATATACTAACTGACCTATATTATTTTATGATATCAATTTATTAAAATCAATACATATTTTTGAGGAGCAACATGGAGACATGCAGCAATAAACTAAAGAGAAATAATTCTCATGAAGATACAAAGGTAGTGATCCTCAGGGGCACATGCACCTGAATGTTTATAGCAACAATGTCCACAATAGCCAAACTATGGAAAGAACCTAGATGTCCATCAACAGATGAATGGATAAAGAAGATGTGGTATATATATACAATGGAATACTATGCAGCTATCAAAAGAAACAAAATCTTGCCTTTTGCAATGACGTGGATGGAACTAGAGGGTATTATGATGGCTATTAGGTTTTAGAATGGGATGATTGGAGCACATTTTATAGCTAGTCCATGAACAAATTCTAGTAGCAATAAGAGATTGAATATATGGGAAAAGGAGAAGGTATAACTTGTGGAGGGGGCATAGAAAGAGTAAGAGGGCTTTAGGGTCAAATGCAACTGTGTAAGAATTAGCCTTGAAGAGGAGAAGAGAATATCCTCCATGGACCAAGTCCTCCATGGAAAAGAAGTTAACCAGAACACAGAAGTCTGGAGTTATTATAAGAGAATGATTCTGAGGGTGTCGTTTCCCACAGTCTAATCTATGAGCCTTGCACAAATTAGATGTTAGTAGACTTCTGAATAAATGAAAGAATAAATTTTAAAACTAAATTTTCCATATAAAATGCTCTTATAACAATGACACTGAAAGCACATATAAAATGATCAAAATCATTGATTATGTATGAAGAGTTAATATCTAAGTTAATTTGTGAAAATGATTCATATTTAAAGGACAAAGTCTATAAAAAATACAAGGTATATGATGAAGTTTCAATTAGTGTCTGAATCATAAAACTCCTGGAAATTTTATGTCATTGTAATTGATCCCAAACAGTTCCAAAAATAAAAGAATGTTAAATCCTCCAGTTATCCTTAAATTGTGACAGGTCATTCATTAGGAACATTATATTTCACCCTCAGTCCCATTCAGATCATGATAATCAAAAGTTGTTGCAGCTGATCTGGAAGACGTGATCTGGATGTTCTGGTGACTTGTAAGTAGCAGCAATACATATTCTGAAATTTCTGACCCTTTCTAATACCTGCAAATTATTAGAGCACGCCAAACTGAACAAAGCTGAAGTTTAATTTAATTTGGCTGGTGGACGTGGGAACTGGACTTATGTTGGGGTATCAGAGGGGCCAGAGAATTCACACTTTGGTTGTTGGATGAGAGAGGTCAAGGTAAGCCCCCTGGATTCAGAAGGTTATACATAAAAATAAAATGGGATTAACTCTGTAATTCTGAAGTCACTTTGTACTTGTAAACACACAGGTAATGGAGATACATGTGTGTGGTTTGGCTCCCAGCTCCAACCCAAGCACTTTGCTCATGACATTGGCCAAATCATTCAGCCTTTTTAAGCTTCCATTCTCCTTTTTATAAAATAAAGATTAATAGAGCCTCTTGCAAGGCTAATGAAAATGTTAGAAATAATATATTTAAAGCACTTACAGCTTGAAATATGGCATAAGTTTTGTAAATCATAGACACCATTAGGAGAAGTAGCATTAATAACCTAATTCTTTTCAACCCATGATGAAGAAGATATAAAGATTTATTCCTAGTAATTTTATCTGCCCTTTCCTAGGAAAGATTCCTGCTCAGTCACCAATATAAATTCTTAGTCAGCTTTCATTTTTGAATCTGAAGTTCTTTATATTTGAAGTTGAGAACAATCTGTAAAATATGTCACAATGTCTTCCCTATGTGTCACACTCCTATGTAGGAACACCAGATGCACTACATTCCCTAGGATGATATAATTACTATTATGTGGGGGCACCTGGGTGGCTCAGTGGGTTAAAGCATCTGCCTTCAGCTTAGGTCATGGTCTCAGGGTCCTGGGATCGAGGCCCGCATCAGGCTCCCTGCTCAGTGTGGAGCCTGCTTCCTCCTCTCTCTCTGCCTGCCTCTCTGCTTACATGTGATCTCTCTCTCTGTGTCAAATAAATAATAAATAATCTTTAAAAAATTACTATTATGCAATTATACTGTTATATTGTTATATAATATGTTAATAATACATAAAAATTTTAGAAGACTGATTTCAGCCTCATCTACTGTGTGGCTGGAAGCAACTGTTGCTGTTTAACAGTTCAGTCCCTGGTTAAGTGGCCTTTTCATAATTTAGGAATGGGTTGATAAAACAGTTAGTCTGAGACATAGAGATAGAGGATTCCACCTTCAAAAAATATTGGTGTGGACATATGCCCTCCTCTATTATCTCACTTTTAAATAATTTAAAATGCAGAGGACAGAGTATCAATTATGCTCTACTTCAGGTAAAATTTTATAATACAAGTTACCTCAGGTTATCATCAAAATTAAACAACATCAACTATTTTTCTCTGATTGTGTCCATATCTTTGAAAAACACCCACACATTCAAATATTTTAAAGTTTACTCATCAGGGAAGAGTTGAAAGAAAAGACAAATAAACAGAACAAAATAGAGTCTAGAAATTGACCTCCATAACTACAGTCAACTGGTCTTTGATAAAGGGAAAAAGAAATACAATGGAACAAAGATGATTTTTTCAACAAATGATGGTGGGACAACTGGACAACCATGCACACAAAAATGAATCTAGACAGATCTCGCAAAGATTAACAAAAATTGATTCAAAATGGATCATAGGCCCAAGTGTGAAACACAAAAACTATAAAACTCCTGGAAGACAACACAAGAGAAAACCTAGATGACTTTATTTATGTTGATATTTAAGAAAGGACATCAAAGGCATAACTCATGAAAAAAAATAAGATGGACTTTGTAAAAATTAAAAACTGCTTTGTGAAAGATGATATCAAGAGAATGAGAAGACAAGTCACAGATCGGGAGAAAATATTTGCAAACGACATCTGACAAGGGAGTGTTCGCTAAGATTATACAAAGAACTCCTAAAATTCAACAATAAGGAAACAACTTGATTTAAAAAAGTGAGCCAAAGGCCAACAGACATTTTGCCACAGAAGATATAGAGATGATAAATAAGCATATTAAAAGATGTTCCACATCATGTCATCAGGAAATTGAAAATTAAAACACTATACACCTATTATAATAACCAAAATCCAAAACACTGACAATACCAAATGCTGGTGAGGATGTGAAGCAGCAGGAACTTTAATTCATTGTTGGTGGGAATGAAACATTGTACAGCCATTTTTTTAAAGACAATTTGGCTGTTTCTTATGAAACTAAACACATTCTCACCATATGATACAAGAGTCATGCTGTTTGGTATTTACCAAGTGAATTGAAAATGCTCTTTGGTATTTGCCAAGTGAATTTGGTATTTACCAAGTGAATCAACTGGTATTTACCAAGCGATCCACCATGTGGATCCATGGAGATCCACACAAAAACCTGCACATGGCTGTTTATAGCAGTTTTATTCATAGTTGCCAAATCTTTGAAGCAACCAAAATGTCTTTCAAGAGAAGAATGAATAAACAAACTGTGGTACATTCAGACAATGGAATATTATTCAGTACTAAAAAGAAATAAACTATCAAGCCATGAAAAACATGGAGGTACCTTAAATGCATATTACTATGTGAATGAAGCCAATCTGAAAAGGCTATATACTGTGTGATTCCAACTAAAAAAGGCAAAACACTGAGACAATAAAATATTGGTGGTTACCACTGCAATTAACTGTGCCAATGATAAGCACTAAACCATAAAATTCTTTTATTATATTATAGTTAACCCCTCTTAGGATCCTGTCTACAAGTATTATGCTTCCAGAAACTAGAAGAACCTTATTCTAAATAGAAGACTATCACAGCTTTGCAAAGAATACCAGCATGTCTCTTGAGTGAAGAAGACAAATGATATTTCTTTTGGGGAATTTCACTAGAAAACTTTTGAGCTTGTTTATCAGTCTGTGTGCCAACAATAACTATGGCCCTCTCAGTCAGTAAGAAATGTATACTTGTATCATGACCCATACCCAGGATAACAACTAATTAGACTCAACCCAAATTAAAGCCATTTACCTGAGAAATAAAATTAGAACTAACAGATTCCAGATGCAGCTTGAATTGGTCTCCTTATAGACATGTGACTAACTTCTGCCCTGTCAACTGTATGGTGGGCAAAGTAATCAGCCATAGAAAGTGGACAGGACAGATGGAAACAGTATACCATCTGACTCTAGATTTCCTACTTCAAGCTCTTTTCTAAGTTCTTACTGCATTATGTTACTAAGTCATCCTGTTATTTTTATTAAAATGTTCCTGGTTTTGATTTTGTTAGTTCGACTTGGTTTTTGTTATTTATACTGAGAGTATTCTAATCAAGTCATAAGCCAGTCACTTTTAGAGCACAGAAGAGACCAAGTTTAATTCTGCTAAAGAGAATGGTCTAGGATTCGAACTGGGCAAGATATTGAAACTGGATATTAATGGGCTGAGATGAAAACATTATAAAATGGGAACAAAGTTTATACAGGCAGAGGTGAGAGAAACTATGGGGACCTGGCAAGCAGTGATTACTCAGAGATGGGAGGTATGTTGTATGGAGAACAGTGAAAAAAAGAAAGTTGAAGCCAAACAATAAAAAAAAAATAGTAAAATAAACTTTTTTAGTCTGTTATCCATGGGAATCCATCAGAATTTGTTGTCATAGCCAGAAAATAAAAATTCTCTTGCAAATTTTCATTAATTATTTACTTTCACTTTATTCCCCCACCTTTTCCCACATCCTTTTTTTTTTAATCCATCTTCATAACTTGAATCTTGAAACTTGAATATAACTCAGAACTACTTGGGAAATGCAAATTGGGGAATGGATGTTATAATCATAATACTAACTTTATCTTTCAGTGTGACAACAAGGAAACCATTAATAATAACTGGGCTATTTGAACTTTTCCCTGGGGCTCCTGAGTGGCTCAGTCAGTTAAGCATTTACCTTTGGCTGGGGCTGTGATCCTGGAGCCTTGGGATAGAGCCCCACTTGGGTTTCCTGCTTATCAGAGAGTCTGCTTCTCCCTCTGCCCCTCACCTGGCTTGTGCGCTCTCTCTCTCTCTCTCTCTCTCTCTCTCAAGTAAATAAACAAAATCTTTAAAAAATTAATGGACTATTTGAGCTTTTCCCCTCTATTTCCCTTATTTTACAAACAACAAACTCATCTCAGAATAGAAAAGTGATGTTTCAGAAAGGAAGTTTTAAGGTCTAGGGAGAGACTTACTCTTATAAGCTCACCAGAAGTTATAGAAAAGTGTTCTCCAAAGAGAGAGGATTTCTTTAGGCCATAGAGAGAAAAGATGATCACACAGGTTGAGAGGAGGATGTAGGTACCATGTGGAGCAGTAGGGCAGGAATGAGAACATTGGGTCCTCAGGCTTTACCACTTACCAGCTATGTTGCTTGGGAAAGACCAAATAATCTGTCTGAGCCTGGTTTCCTCATCCATAAAATGGAATCACTTCTTTTTGTTAATGTGGTTGAGAGGTTGAAGGGATTAAGTGACATCATAGAGGAAAAGCATTAAATGGCCCAAAACCCAAATGACTCTATCGGACAATAAAATTGGTTTGTTATGGAAGAAAAGTGGGGAACAGTGAGAAATAACTTTGGAAAATAAATCTGTGAGGGCCAGTGCATCATGGTATGAAAGCTGGGGTATGGTGAGCCATTTAAAGATCTCTGTGTGTGTGTGTGGGTTGAGACAAGATGGCAGAGGAGTAGGAGGCTGATTAACATCAGGTCCCAGAAATTCACCCATATAGCTATCAAACTATTCTGAACACGTACAAATTCCACTGGAGATCGAAGAGAAGAAGAGCAGCAATTCTAGGAACAGAAAATTGACCACTTTCTGGAAGGTAGGACGTGCGGAGAAGTGAATCTGAGGCAACGGGAAGATAGACCCCGGGGGGAAGGGCTGGCTCCTGGCAAGGGAGCAAGCAGCGGAGCACAGACTTGGAACTGTTAGAAGTCGGCTCCACTGAGGGACGTCGCCCCAGAGACCAAGTGGGGGGTGAAACCCCTGCAGGGACAGTGTGGTCTCAGGACCCACAGGGACACAAAAAGTCCAGGGGTATCTGAGCGTAACCGAGCTCCCAGGTCTCAGAAAGAAGCCGGCGGGAGAGAGGGAGCTGAGCTGAGGTGTCTCTCAGCTCGGGGTTACCTTGAGCTGTGATCTGAAGCACAGCTGGGCCACTGATCTGTGAGCAGGGACCCCACAGGTGGCAGACTCAGAGAGACCCCCTCCTTCCTCCTCCGGGAAGAGCGGCGCGGGAGCGGCTGCAGGAATCTGCTGGGTTCGGAGATTCTAAATGGGGCCGCACCAGAGACAGAGACACTCGGTCACAGGCCGGGTGAGCTCGGAGAGCGGCCAGAGACCAGGAGACGGGAGGGACTGCTTTTCTCTGAGGCGCTCTGAGGACTGAGGCCCCAGGCTCTTGGCTCCTCCGGTTTGGAGACTGGGAGCCGCCATTTTCAATCCCGTCCTCCAACGAGGTAGGGAAAGCGTTCAGGGAACAAAAGCTCCTGAGAGCGAACCCGAGCTGATTACTTAGCCTGGCCCCTGGCGAGGGCGGTGGGAATCCGCCTCGGGCAGAGACACTTGAGAATTACAACAACAGGCCCCTCCCCCAGAAGACCAAGGAAAAAAAAACCATCCAGTCAAAACTCAAGTTCAAGATTGCTGAGCATTGTGGAACTCCAGAACTACAGAAAAACAACGGAGAGAATGCATGGCTTTTTCCCCATGATTCTTCAGTGGTTCAAAGTTAAATTCATTGAATTTTTTTTATCTTTGAATTTTTTTCTTAATTTTTCTTTTAAAATTTTTCCCTTTTCCTAGTTTAACGTTCTTAACTCTTATATCGTATCAACACTTTTAATTCTTTTTTAAATTTTCATTGTTATAATCATATTTTATCCCTTCATTGTTTTTAACCTTATTTTTTGGATACTTATAGGGTCTGTTCAATTCACCAATCTAATATAGATAGATAGATAGAGATAGAGATAGATATAGAGATAGAGTCATAGACAGACATAGATATAAAAACAGAAATAGATAATATAGATATAGGATTTTGTTTTATTCATTTTTGTTTGTTTTGTTTTTGTATGATTTTGTGTTTTTGGGGTTTTTGTTTGTTTGTTTGTTTTGGGGTTTGTTTTTTTTTTTTTTCCCTCTTACTTTTCTCCCCAGTTCCAGGTCTCTTCTGAGTAGGTTAGTGTATATTTCTCTGGGGTCATTGCTACCCTTTAGCATTTGGTTCTCTCATCCATCTATTCTATCTGCATAAAATGACAAGGTGGAAAAAATCAACACAAAAAAAAGAACAAGAGCCAGCAATGACGGCTAGGGACCTAATCAATGCGGACATTAGTAATATGACAGAACTAGAGATCAGAATGACGATTCTTAAGGTGCTGGCTGGGCTTGAAAAAAAATGGAAGAAAATAGAGAAGCTGTCTCTAAAGAAATAAAAGACCTTTCTGGAGAAATAAAAGAACTAAAATCTAACCAAGCTGAAATCAAAAAAGCTATTAATGAGGTGCAATTGAAAATGGAGGCTCTTACTGCTAGGATAAATGAAGCCGAAGATAGAATTAGTGATTTAGAAGACAAAATGTCAGAGAAAAAAGAAGAGGATGAAAAGAGAGACAAACAACTACTGGACCATGAGGAGAGAATTCGAGAGATAAGTGATGCCATAAGACGAAACAATATTAGAATAATTGGGATCCCAGAAGAGGACGAGATTGAGAGAGGGCCAGAAGGTATATTGGAGCAGATCTTAATACAGAATTTCCCTAATCTGGCAAAGGGAACAAGCATCAAAATCCAGGAGGCACAGAGAAGCCCCCCCAAAATTAATAAAAATAGGTCCACACCCCGTCATCTAATAGTAAAACTTACAAGTCTTAGTGACAAAGAGAAAATCCTGAAAGCAGCTCGGGACAAGAGGTCTATAACATACAATGGTAGAAATATTAGATTGTCAGCAGACCTATCCACAGAGACCTGGCAGGCCAGAAAGAGCTGGCATGATGTATTCAGAGCACTAAATGAGAAAAATCTGCAGCCAAGAATACTATATCCAGCTAGGCTCTCACTGAAAATAGAAGGAGAGATAAAAATCTTCCAGGACAAACAAAAACTCAAGGAATTTGCAAACACCAAGCCAGCCCTACAGGAAATATTGAAAGGGGTCCTCTAAGCAAAGAGAACCTAAAAGAAACATAGACCAGAAAGGAAGAAACACAATATACAGTAACAGTCACCTTACAGGCAATACAATGGCTCTAAATGTATATCTCTCAATAGTTACTCTGAATGTAAATGGACTAAATGCCCCAACTAAAAGACACAGGGTATCAGAATGGATAAAAAAACAAGACCCATCGATATGCTGTCTACAAGAAACTCATCTTACACGCAAAGACACCTCCAGATTTAAAGTGAGGGGATGGAAAACAATTTACCATGCCAATGGACAGCAAAAGAAAGCTGGAGTGGCAATCCTTATATCAGATAAACTAGACTTTAAGGCAAAGAATATCATAAGAGATGAAGAAGGACACTATATCATACTAAAAGGATCTGTCCAACAAGAAGATCTAACAATCATAAATATCTATGCCCCTAACATGGGAGCAGCCAATTATATAAACCAATTAATAACAAAATCAAAGAAACACATTGACAAGAATACAATATTAGTAGGGGACTTGAACACCCCCCTTACTGAAATGGACAGATCATCAAAGCAAAAGATCAACAAGGAAATAAAGGCTTTAAATGACACCCTGGACCAGTTGGACATCACAGATATATTCAGAACATTCCATCCCAAAACAACAGAATACACATTCTTCTCCAGTGCACATGGAACATTCTCCAGAATAGACCATATTCTGGGTCACAAATCAGGTCTCAACAGGTACCAAAAGATTGGGATCATTCCCTGCATATTTTCAGACCATAATGCTCTGAAACTAGAACTCAACCACAAAAGGAAAGTTGGAAAGACCTCAAATACATGGAGGCTGAAGAACACCCTACTCAAGAATGAATGGGTCAACCAGGAAATTAAAGAAGAATTAAAAAAATTCATGGAAACAAATGAAAATGAAAACACAACTGTTCAAAATCTTTGGGATACAGCAAAAGCAGTCCTAAGAGGAAAGTATATAGCAATACAAGCCTTTCTCAAGAAACAAGAAAGGTCTCAAGTACACAACCTAACTCTACACCTACAAAAGCTAGAGAAAGAACAGCAAAGAAAGCCTACACCCAACAGGAGAAGAGAAATCATAAAGATCAGAGCAGAAATCAATGAAATAGAAACCAAAAGAACAGTGGAACAAATCAATGAAACTAGGAGCTGGTTCTTTGAAAGAATTAATAAGATTGATAAACCCCTGGCCAGACTTATCCAAAAGAAAAGAGAAAGGACTCAAATTAATAAAATCATGAATGAAAGAGGAGAGATCACAACCAACACCAAAGAAATACAAACAATTCTAAGAACATATTATGAGCAACTCTACACCAGCAAATTTGACAATCTGGAAGAAATGGATGCATTCTTAGAGAAATATAAACTACCAAAACTGAACCAGGAAGAAACTGAAGACCTGAATAGACCCATCACCAGTAAGGAGATTGAAGCAGTCATCAAAAATCTCCCAACGAACAAGAGCCCAGGGCCAGACGGCTTCCCAGGGGAATTCTACCAAACATTTAAAGAAGAATTAATACCTATTCTCCTGAAACTGTTCCAAAAAATAGAATTGGAAGGAAAACTTCCAAACTCCTTTTATGAGGCCAGCATTACCTTGATCCCCAAACCAGGCAAAGACCCCATCAAGAAGGAGAATTACAGACCAATATCTTTGATGAATACGGATGCAAAAATCCTCAACAAAATACTAGCCACTAGGATCCAACAGCACATTAAAAGGATTATTCACCACGACCAAGTGGGATTTATTCCTGGGATGCAAGGTTGGTTTAACATTCGCAAATCAATCAATGTGATACAAGACATTAATAAAAGAAAGAACAAGAACCATATGATCCTCTCAATAGATGCTGAAAAAGCATTTGACAAAGTACAGCACCCTTTCTTAATCAAAACTCTTCATAGTGTAGGCATAGAGGGTACATACCTCAATATCATCAAAGCCATCTACGAAAAACCCACAGCGAATATCATTCTCAATGGAGAAAAACTGAGAGCTTTTCCCCTAAAGTCAGGAACACGGCAAGGCTGTCCACTATCACCACTGCTATTCAACATAGTACTAGAAGTCCTAGCCTCAGCAATCAGACAACAAAAAGAAATAAAAGGCTTCCAAATTGGCAAGGAAGAAGTCAAATTCTCACTCTTTGCAGATGATATGATACTTTAGGTGGAAAACCCAAAGGACTCCACTCCAAAACTGCTAGCACTCATACAGGAATTCAGTCAAGTGTCAGGATATAAAATCAATGCACAGAAATCAGTTGCATTTCTATATACCAACAACAAAACAGAAGAAAGAGAAATTAAAGAGTCAATCCCATTTACAATTGCACCCAAAACCATAAGATACCTAGGAATAAACCTAACCAAAGAGGCAAAGAATCTGTATTCAGAAAACTATAAAGTACTCATGAAAGAAATTGAGGAAGACACAAAGAAGTGGAAAAACATTCCATGCTCATGGATGGGTAGAATAAATATTGTGAAAATGTCTATGCTACCTAGAGCAATCTACACATTTAATGCAATCCCCATCAAAATACCAGCAATTTACTTCAAAGAAATGGAACAAATAATCCTAAAATTTATATTGAACCAGAAAAGACCCCGAATAGCCTAAGGAATTTTGAAAAAAAAAAAAAAGCAAAGTTGGAGGACAATTCCAGATTTCAAGCTCTATTACAAAGCCGTCATCATCAAGACAGTATGGTACTGGCACAAAAACAGACACATAGACCAGTGGAACAGAATAGAGAACCCAAAAATGGACCCTCAACTCTATGGTCAACTAATCTTCGACAAAGCAGGAAAGAATGTCCAGTGGGAAAAAGACAGTCTCTTCAACAAATGGTGTTGGGAAAACTGGTCAGCCACATGCAGAAAAATGAAACTGGATCATTTCCTGACACCACACACAAAAATAGACTCAAAATGGATAAAAGACCTCAATGTGAGAAAGGAATCCATCAAAATCCTCGAGGAGAACACAGGCAGCAACCTCTTCGACCTCAACCGCAGCAACTTCTTCCTAGGAACCTCACCAAAGGCAAGGGAAGCAAGGGCAAAAATGAACTATTGGGACTTCATCAAGATTAAAAGCTTTTGCACAGCAAAGGAAACAGTCAACAAAACCAAAAGACAACTGACAGAATGGGAGAAGATATTTGCAAATGACATATCAGATAAAGGGCTAGTATCCAAAATCTATAAAGAGCTTCTCAAACTCAACACCCATAAAACAAATAACCCAGTCAAGAAATGGGCAGTAGACATGAACAGACATTTCTCCAAAGAAGACATCCAAATGGCCAACAGACACATGAGAAAGTGCTCAACATCACTCGGCATCAGAGAAATACAAATTAAAACCACAGCGAGATACCACCTTACACCAGTCAGAATGGCTAAAATCAACAAGTCAGGAAATGACAGATGTTGGCAAGGTTGTGGAGAAAGGGGAACCCTCCAATGCCTGGCAATGAAATGCAAACTGGTGCAGCCACTCTGGAAAACAGTATGGAGATTCCTCAAAAAGTTGAAAATGGAGCTACCCTACGACCCAGCAATCGCACTACTGGGTATTTATCCTAAAGACACAAAGGTAGTGTTCCTCAGGGGCACGTGCACCCGAATGTTTATAGCAGCAATGTCCACAATAGCCAAACTATGGAAAGAACCTAGATGTCCATCAACAGATGAATGGATAAAGAAGATGTGGTATATATATACAATGGAATACTATGCAGCTATCAAAAGAAATGAAATCTTGCCATTTGCAACGACATGGATGGAACTAGAGGGTATTAGGCTGAGTGAAATAAGGCAATCAGAGAAAGACAATTATCATATGATCTCTCTAATATGAGGAACTTGAGGGGCAGGGTGGAGGGTCGTGGGGGGTAGGGAGAGAAAAATAATGAAACAAGATGGGATGGGGAAGGAGACAAACCATAAGAGACTCCTAATCTCACAAAACAAACTGAGGGTTACTGGGGGGTGGGAGGGTAGGGATAGGGTGGATGGGTTATGGACATTGGGGAGGGTTTGTGCTTTGGTGAATGCTGTGAAAGATGTAAGCCTGATGATTCACAGACCTGTATCCCTTGGGCAAAGAATAAAAATAAAATTAAAAAAAATGATCTCTGTAAATGCCTGGCAAGAACTCTGAGAAGCTTATTATCACTGCCTCAGCCCACGGGAGGCTCTCCTCATACTGAACTCCTACATCTGTTTTACATAATGACATGGGGTTTGCTCATAATTGTTCTGTAATTACTTCATTTGGGCTTTTAAAATCTCCTCCTGACTCAAATTATAAACACTTCTCCTCACTACAGATCCTGTTGTAGTATATTTAATACACTCCAGATTAGAACATATGTAAATTAACCTGAACACAATTTGGGGATGTATGAGGTGTTAATAAGTACACAATTTGAGACTAGTAAATTCCATATGCATCTCTGGAATCTGAATCATGGTATTATCACAGTCCACTTGGTTATCTAGCACACTGGCTAAGTATTCTAGGAAGATAAAAGGAATAAGTAGACTTACTTAGGTCAGGAAGTAATCAGTTCTTAAGTGGTTTCTTAGCAGCTTATTTAAGTTCACATGGCACTAAGGTCTAATTGACTATCACAAGGTATAAGCTTTGGAAACACGTAGGTCAGAATGCCAAATTGTGTTTAGCTTATCTTGAAAATTTCTATATATCTTCTACTTTACAAAGAAAAAACCTGCAGCTCAGCTCCCCTTAGTTTATTATTTTTTTAAAGATTTTATTTATTTATTTGACACAGAGAGAGAGATTACAAGTAGGCAGAGAGGCAGGCAGAGAGAGAGGAGAGAGGAGGAAGCAGGCTCCTCACTGAGCAGGGAGCCTGATGTGGGCCTCGATCCCAGAACCCTGAGATCATGACCTGAGCTGAAGACAGAGGCTTTAACCCACTGAGCCACCCAGGCACCCTCCCCTCAGTTTATTCTTAATGTTCTGGAAAGAGCTTTTAGTGGTCCTATAACTTTATGTACTCTGCAATGTAAATATTTGTATAAAAGATATCAAAAAATCATAAAAGTAAAGATCCTTAATCAGTAGCAGTGTTTATCATTTTGCTATAAGGCATAAATCACTACATGTATCTAGTAAATGCTGGAACTCGTTCTGTTCTTCCTCGTTTCTCCCTTTCCTGAAACATACCTCACAAACAATGAAGGGAGAAAAACATCCACAACCAATTATTCCCCAACTGCTTCCCATCCCAAATGTTCCTGTTACTCTGGAAGAGCATGACTTCCTATACAATAGGGGCAAACCTGCCCAGGTACAATCTGTAGAGAGGTGATCACCCAACCTCACTACTCTGACACTATAGGACTATGAAGAATTTATAAATAAGGTTAGTCTAAAATGACTGAGCCCACACTATGTGGTTTATGCATGTATGACTATACATACAATCATACTTTGTTTTATTGCACTTTGCAGATATTACATTTTTTTTTAATTTTATTTTTATTATTTGCCCAAGGGGTACAGGTCTGTGAATCATCAGGCTTACATCTTTCACAGCATTCACCAAAGCACAAACCCTCCCCAATGTCCATAACCCATCCACCCTATCCCTACCCTCCCACCCCCCAGTAACCCTCAGTTTGTTTTATGAGATTAGAAGTCTCTTATGGTTTGTCTCCTTCCCCATCCCATCTTGTTTCATTATTTTTCCCTCCCTACCCCCCACAACCCCCCACCCTGCCCCTCAAGTTCCTCATATCAGAGAGATCATATGATAATTGTCTTTCTCTGATTGACTTATTTC
>LNAC01001050.1:25879-103371 GCA_002007465.1 Ailurus styani | reverse complement strand
CCCTACCCCCCACAACCCCCCACCCTGCCCCTCAAGTTCCTCAGTTGAAGGGTTGTAACAACACTGCATGAGGCAAGAAGATTGGCACCATTTTTCCAATAGTATTTGCTCACTCCATGTCTTTGTGTCACATTTTGGTAACTCTTGCAATGTTTAAAACTTTTTCAGTATTATTATGTTTGTCATCACGATGTTATCAGTGATTACAACTCACTGAAAGTTCAGATTATGGTTAGCATTTTTTAGCAATAAATTATTTATAATAATATTTATAAATTATTTTAATTAAGGTACAAACATTAAAAGAGATATTTTAAGGCATAATGTTTTTGCACACTTAATAGACTATAGTATAGTGTAAACATAGCTTTTATATGTACTGGGAAACCAAAAAATCCATTTGACTCACTTCATACTAATATTCACTTTACTGCAATAGTCTGGAATCTAGCCCTCAATGTCTTGGGGATATGTCTGTAGTTACCTAGTTAAATGTATCAACATTTATATGATATAACCTATTGAAATCAGGCAGTAAAGTAATAATTCTTGCCTCACCCAATTCAGGACCTTTAGAAACACTTAGAAGTGTTTGTCAAACCTCTATTTTCCACAGCTGTGTGCATTAACATGATCACATCTTGCCTTGGCATTATATTCTCTGCAGAGAATTCTCAATTACCCTGTCTGCAAATGTTCTAGATATAAATTTATAAATAGAGTCTCCATCATCGCTTTTGCATGTTGCCATGTGTGTTATTATAACTCTTCCTCCTAGGTCACCTAATCAGCTATTAATAGATGATTGCAAAGCTCTCTAATGCATGCACTGAGTAAAAGCCACGGTAGCACTGCCAAACAAGTAGAAGTTGCTTCCTTCTTTCAATACCCTACATTGTATCAGTGGAAAGTGTTTCAGAGGTTACTCTGTTACAGAAAAAAGACCCTGTAAGTGGAGCTTTGTCAAAGACGTATCTTTTCTTGAACCCTACAGGCAAACATAACATACTTTATTTTTTAAAATATGTTTTAGTATTCAAATTCAATTAGCCAATACATTGTAAAATAATTAATTTCAGATGTGTTGTTCAATAATTCATCAGTTGCATTTAACAGCCAGTCTCATCACATCACATACCCTCCTTAATGCCCATCACGAAACACCCCATTACCCTACCCACATCCCCTTTCTCCAGTAGCCCTCAGTTTGTTTCCTACAGGTAAGGGTCTCTCCTGTTTTTTCTCCCACTCTGATGACTTCCCATTCAGTTTTCTCTGCCTTCCCCTATGACCCTCCAAACTGTTTCTTATATTCCACATATGAGTGAAACTATATAACTGTCTTTCTCTGATTGACTTATTTCGCTCAGGATAATATACACCACTTCTATCCATGTCGATGTAAATGGTAAGTATTCATCCTTTCTGATCGCTGAGTACTATTCCAATATATATATACATATTTCATATATATATATATATGTATGTGTATGTTTGTATATGTGTGTATATAGATATAGATATAGATCATATCTTCTTTATCCATTCATCTGTCAGTGGACATCTCAGCTCTTTTTACGGTTTGGCTATTGTTGACATTGCTCCTATAAACACTGGGGTGCAGGTGACCCTTCAGATCACTACATTTATATCCTTGGGGTAATGTAATTGCTGGGATATAGGGTAGCTCTATATTTAACTTCTCAAAGAACCTCCATACTGTTTTCCAGGGTGGCTGTACCAGCTTGCATTCCCACCAATAGTGTGAAAGTGTTCTCCTTTCTCTGCATCCTCACCAACATTTGTTGTTTCCTGTCTTGTTAATTGTAGCCATTCTGACTGGTGTGAGGTGGTATCTCACTGTGGTTTTGATCTGTATCCCTCTGATGCCAAGTGAGGTAGACTACTTTTTCCTGTGTCTGTTGGCCATTTGTATGTCTTCTTTAAAGAAATATCTGTTTATACCTTCTGCCCATTTCTTGACTGGATTATTTGTTTTTTTGGGTGTTAAGTTTGATAAGTTCTTTATAGATCTTGAATACTAGCCCTTTATCTGATATGTCATTTCCAAATATCTTCTCCCATTCCATAGATGGACTTTTAGTTTTGTGGACTGTTTCCTTTATTGTGCAGAAGCTTTTCATCCTGATGAAGTCCCAGTTGTTCACTTTTGCTTTTGTTTCCCTTGACTTTGGAGATGTGTCTAGCAAGATGTTGCTGCAACCGAGGTTGAAGAGTTTGCTGCCTGTGTTCTCCTCTAGGATTTTGGTAGATTCCTGTCTCACATTTAGTCTTTCATCCATTTTGAGTTTATTTTTGTGTATGGTGTAAGAAAACAGTCCAGTTTCATTCTTGTACATGTGGCCGTCCAATTTTCTCAGCACCATATATTGAAGAGACTATCCTTTTTCCACTGGATTTTCTTTCCGGCTTTGTTGAAGATGAGTTGACCGTAGAGTTGAGGGTCCATTTCTGGGTTCTCTATTCTGTTCCATTGATCTATGTGTATATTTTTGTGCCAGTGCAGTGCTATCTTGACTATTACAGCTTTGTAATAGAACTTGAAGTCAGGCATTGTGATGTTCCCCGCTTTGGTTTCTTTTTCAACATTCCTCTGGCTATATGGGGTATCTTCTGGTTCCATACAAATTTTAGGATTATTTGTTCCAGCTCTGTGAAAAATGTCAATGGTCTTTTGATAAGGATTACATTCAAAGTGCACATTGCTCTGAATAGCATAGACATTTTAACAATATTTATTCATACAATCTGTGAGCATGGAATGTTTTTCCATTTCTTTTTGTCTTCCTCAATCTCTTTCAAAAGCTTTCTGTAGCTTTTATTTTATTTTATTTTTTTTAAAGATTTTTATTTATTTGACACAGAGAGAGAGATCACAAGTAGGCAGAGAGGCAGGCAGAGAGAGGAGGAAGCAGGCTCCCTGCAGAGCAGAGAGCCCGATGCGGGCCTCGATCCCAGGACCCCGAGATCATGACCTGAGCTGAAGGCAGAGGCTTTAACCCACTGAGCCACCCAGGCGCCCTTTCTGTAGCTTTTAGAGTACAGATCCCTTACCTCTTTGGTTAGGTTTATGCCTAGGTGTCTTATGACTTTTGGTGCAATTGTAAGTGGGATCAATTCCTTAATTTAACCTTCTTCCATCCCATTGTTGGTGTATAGAAATCCAACTGATTTCTCTGTGCAATGATTTTATCTCCTGTCACATTGCTGAATTCTTGTATGAGTTCTAGCAATTTAGGGGTGGAGTCCTTTGGGTCTTCCAAATAAAATATCATGTCATCTGAAAAGAGTAAGAATTTGATTTCTTGAATGCCTTTTATTCCATATGAATGCATTTTATTTTTCTTACTTTTTAACTTTTTTTTTCAGTGATCCAAAATTCATTGTTTATGCACCACCCCCTGTGTGCCATGCAATATGTGCCCTCCTTAGTACTCACCACGAAGCTCACACATACCCCCCCTCCATAACCCTCAGTTTGTGTCTCAGAGTACACAGTCTCTCATGGCTCATCTCCCTCTCCGATTTACCTCAATTCACTTTTACGTTCCTTCTCCTAAAATCCTCCATTTTATTCTTTGTGTTCCACAAGTAAGTGAAACCATATGATAATTGACTTTCCCTGCTTGACTTATTTCACTCCACATAATCTCCTCCAAACCCCTCCATGTTGATACAAATGTTGGGTATTCATCCTTTCTAAGGGCTGCCTAATATTTCATTGTATATATGGACCACATCTTCATTACCCATTTGTCTGTTGAAGGACATCTGGGCTCTTTCCACAGTTTGGCGATTGTGGATATTGCTGCTATGAACATTGGGGTACATATGGCCCTTCTTTTCACTACATCTGTATCTTTGGGGTAAATGCCCAGTAGTACAATTGCAGGGTCGTAGGGTAGTTCTATTTTTAATTTTTTTTTAAAGATTTTATTTATTTATTTGACACAGAGAGAGATCAGATCACAAGTAGGCAGAGAGGCAGGCAGAGAGAGAGGAGGAAGCAGGCTCCCTGCTGAGCGGGAAGCCCGATGCGGGCCTCGATCCCAGGACCCTGAGATCATGACCTGAGCCGAAGGCAGAGGCTTTAACCCACTGAGCCACCCAGGCGCCCTATTTTTAATTTTTTGAGGACTCTCCACACTGTTTTCCAAAGTGGCTCCAACAACTTGCATTCCCACCAACAGTGTAGGGGGGTTCCCCTTATTCCACGTCATCTCCAACACTTGTTGCTTCCTGTCCTGTTGATTTTGACCATTCTCATTGGTGTAAGGTGGCATCTCAATGTGTTTTTGATTTGAGGTTCCCTGATGGCTAGTGATGATGAACATTTTTTCATGTGTCTGTTAGATATTTGTGTGTCTTCTTTGGAGAAGTGTCTGTTCATGTCTTCTGCCCATTTTTTGACATGATTATGTGGTTTTGGGGCTTTGAGCTTGAGGGGTGCTTATTTATTTATTTATTTATTTATTTATTTATTTATTTATTTATTTATTTATTTATAGAGGAGTTCTTTATAGATCTTGGATATAAGCCCTTTGTCTGTAGTGTCACTTGCAAATATCTTCTCCCATTCTGTAGTTTGCCTCTTTACTTTGTTAACTGTTTCCTTTGCTGTGCAGAAGATGCTTTTCTTGATGAAGTCCCAAAGGTTCATTTTTGCTTTTTTTTCCTTTGCCTTTGGAGACGTGTCTTGAAAGAAGTTGCTGTGGCTGATGTCAAAGAGATTATTGCCTATGTTCTCCTCTAGGATTTTGATAGATTCCTGTCTCACATTGAGGTCTTTCATCCATTTCAAGTTTATCCTTGTGTATGGTGTGAGAGAATGGTCAAGTTTCATTCTGCTACACATACCTGTCCAATTTTCCCATCACCATTTATTGAAGAGACTGTCTTTTTTCCACTGTATACTTTTTCCTGCTTTGTTGAAGATTATTTGACCATATTGTTGAGGGTCCATATCTGGACTCTTCACTCTGTTCCATTGGTCTATGTGTCTGTTTTTGTGCCAGCACCATACTGTCTCAGAGATCACAGCTTTGTAGTAAAGCTTGAAATCACGGAACATGATGCCTCCAGTTTTGTTTTCCTTTTTAAACATTTCCTCAGGGATACAGGGTCTTTTCTGATACTATACTAATTTTAGGATTGTTTATTCCAGCACTTTGAAAAATTATGGTGGTATAGTATAGATGGCTCTGGGCAGTACAGACATTTTAACAATGTTTATTCTTCTAATCCATGAGCATAGAATGCTTTTGCATCTTTTTGTATCTTCCTCAATTTCTTTCATGAGCGTTCTGTAGTTCCTCGAGTATAGATCCTTTACGTCTTTGGTTGGGTTTATTCCAAGGTATCTTACAGTAATTGGTGCTTTAGTAAATGGAATCAATTCTCTACTTTCCCTTTCTATATTTTCATTGCTAGTGTATAAGAAAGCAACTGATTTCTGTGGATTGATTTTGTATCCATCCACATTACTGAATTGCTGTATGAGTTCTAGTACTTTGGGGGTGGAGTCTTTTGGGTTTTCCATATAAAGTGCCATGTCATTTGCGAAGAGAGAGAGTTTGACTTCTTCTTTGCCAATTCGAACATCTTTTATTATGTTGTTTTGTTGTTGTCTGATTGCTGTTGCTAGGACTTCTAGTACTATGTTGAACAACAGTGGCAAGAGTGGGCATCCTTGTCATGTTCCTGATCTCAACGGGAAGGCTGTCACATTTTCCCCATTGAGAATGATATTTCCTGTGAGTTTTCCATAGATAGATTTTATGAAGTTGAGGAATGTTCCCTCTATCCCTATACTTTGAAGAGTTTTAATCAGGAATGGGTGCTGTATTTTGTCAAATGCTATTTCTGCATCAATGGAGAGGACCATGTGGTTCTTCTCTCTTCTCTTATTGATTTCTTCTATCACATTGATTTATTTGCGAGTGTTGAACCACCCTTGCATCCCAGGGATAAATCCCACCTGGTCATGGTGGATAATCTTTTTAATGTACTGTTGGATTCTATTGCCTATGATATTGTTGAGAACCTTAGCATCCATATTCATCAGGGATATTGGTCTGAAATTCTCCTTTTTGATGGGGTCTTTGCCTGGTTTGGGGATCAAAGTAATGCTGGCTTCATAGCAAGAGTCTGGACTTTTTCCCTCTGTTTCTATTTTTTTGAAATAGCTTCAGGAGAAAAGATATTATTTCTTCTTTGAAGGTTTGGTAGAATTCCCCAGGGAATCCATCAGGTCCTGGACTCTGGTTTTGGGGAGGTTTTTGATCACTGCTTTAATCTCGTTACTAGATATTGGTCTATTCAGATTGTCAATTTCTTCCTGTTTCAGTCTTGGAAGTTTATAGGTTTCTAGCAATGTGTCCATTTCTTCTAGATTGGTTAACTTATTGGCATATAACTGTTGATAATAGTTTCTGATGATCATTTCTATTTCCTTGGTATTAGTCGTGATATCTCCCCTTTCATTCATAATTTTATTAATCTGAGTCCTCTCTCTTTTCTTTTGGATTAGTTTGGCCAGTGGTTTATCAATATTCTTAATTCTTTCAGAGAACCAGCTTCTAGTATCATTGATGTGTTCTACTGTATCTCTAGTTTCTAACTCATTGATCTCTTCTCTAATCTTAATTATTTCCCTTCCTGTGTGTGGGGTTGGCTTAATTTGTTGTTGATTTTTCAGTTCTTTAAGGTGTAAAGAGAGTTGGTGTATTTGGAATTTTTCAACTTTTTTGAGTGAGGCCTGGATGGCTATGTATTTCCCCCTTAGGACCGCCTTCATCATATCCCATAGTTGTTGGACTGATGTGTCTTCATCCTCATTGGTTTCCATGAATTCTTTAAGCTCTTCTTTGATTTTCTGGTTGATCCAAACATTCTTGAGCAGGATGGTCTTTAACTTCCAACTGTTTGAATTCCTTCCAAACTTTTTCTGTGGTTTAGTTCCAGTTTCAAAGCATTGTGGTCTGAGAATATGCAGGGGATAATCTCAATCTTTTGGTATTAGTTGAGCCTTGATTTGTGACCAAGTACGTGGTCTATTCTGGAGAAAGTTTCATGTGGCCTTGAGAAGAATGAGTATTCTGTTGTTTTAGGGTAAAATGTTCTGTATATGTTCATGAGGTCCATCTGGTCCAATGTGTCATTCAAACCTCTTTTTTCTTTGTTGATTTTCTGTTTAGATGACCTTTCTATTGCTGAGAGTGGTGTGTTAATGTCTCCTACAATTAATGTATTCATAGCAATATTACTACTTTGTTTAACCGTTGGCTTATGTAGTTGGCTACTCACATGTTGGGGGCACAAGTATTTACAATTGTTAGATCTTCTTAGTGGATAGACACTTTAAGAATGATGTACTATTCTTCTGTATCTCTGACTACAGTCTTTAGCTTAAAATATAATTAATCTGATATGAGAATCGCTACCCCAGCTTTCTTTTTCTTTTTTTTTAAAGATTTTATTTATTTATTTGAAAGAGGTAGAGAGCACAAGTAGGCAGAGCGGCAGGCAGAGGGAGAGGGAGAAGCAGGCTCTCCGCAGAGCAAGGAGCCCAATGTGGAACTTGATCCCAGGACCCTGGGATCATGACCTGAGCTGAAGGCAGTGGCTTAACTGACTGAGCCACCCATGCGCCCTCCAGGTTTCTTTTGAGGACATTGGCATGGATGGTTCTCCATCCTTTCACTTTCAGCCTGGATGTATCTTTAGGTTCAAAATATGTCTTTTGTAGACAGCATATGGGTGGGTCCTGTCATTTTATCCAGTCTGCAACCCTGTGCCTTTTTATGGGAGAATTTAGGCCATTCATGATGAGAGTGATTATTGAAAGGTAAATTTTGAGTGACATCAATGTGCCTGTGAAATCCTTGTTTCTATGCATTGTCTCTGTAAATTTCTATTCTATGTCACTCTTCGGTTGTTTGTTCTTTTATAGAACCCCCCTTAATATTTGTTGTAGTGCCAGCTTGGTGGTCACATAATCTTTTAGACCTTGCCTATATTGGAAGCCTTTATCTCTCCACCCATTCTGAATGTCAGCCTTGCTGGATAAAGTATTCTTGGCTGCATCTTCTTTTCATTTAGTGCCCTGGATATGTCCTCCCAGCCCTTTCTGGTTTGCCAGGTTTCTGTGGACAGATCTCACGTTATTCTCATGGTCCTTCCTCTACACATAAGGAATCTCTTCCCCATAGCTGCCCTTATGACATCGTGACTGAATTTATGATTCATGAATCTCACATTTAAGTGTTTGTGGGGTCTTTCTAGACTCGTTGATCTTGGGGGGTGTCCTCTCTGCCTCTAGGACACAAACACTTGTTCCATTCCTCTTGTTCCATTAGGGAAACACTTTATTTCCCTAATTCTGTTTTCATGGCTTCTAAGTTGTTTGTTTCAGGCCTCCCCCTGATCCTGCTTTTCTATTAGCCTGTCTTCTAGATCACTAACTTGATCTTCTGCCTCAGTTATCCTAGCTGTTAGAGCACTTAGATTAGATCAGATCTCCCTGATAGTATTTTTGACTTCTGCCAGATCAGCTCTCACTTCCACCCTTAGAGATTCTGTGTTGCCACTAATGGTCTTCTCCAATCTAGCCATTGTCTGGACAATTTTTATGCTGAATTCCATTTTTGACATATTGTTTATATCCCTCCAATAGTTATGTGGCAGAGGTCACAGTCTCTGAATTTTTCCTTTGCTGGGTGTTCCTCCTCCTAGTCATTTTGGTGAAAGGTGGTTGAAGGGATGTATGGCTGAATATATTAATCACGATCCAGTCAAGGTGCCCCTTGGAAAGTTTTAGAGCTATCAGAAGTCACTACCAAAAAGAAAGAAGGAAGACAAAAAGAAAGAGAAAGAGAGAGGAAAAAAAGAAAAGAAAAGAAAACAGCCAAAATGAGTCCCAATAGAAAAATTTATAAGGTACATAAACCAAAATAGAGCAAACAAAAAGACTGACAAAAGTATGAGACAGAAAGACAAAAGAAGAAAAAACCCCAGCCAAAATGGACCCCAAGAATAAGATTTATATGGTACAAAAACAAAAACAAATAAACAGAAACACTGACAGAAGAATAAGATGGGTAGGTGGTTATTAACCCTTGATTTGGGTGAGGAAGGTTATTTCAGTACTTCCTGAGTGTATCTTGTTATCTTTGTTAAAGGACTCTACTTTCCAGAGATACAGGAAAATTAAAACTGGCTTATATATAACGGTAGTATTGAATAGGGAAAAAAGATTACTTTGAAGCTTATATCTATACATATGTTAAAAATAAAACAAGAGGGCACCTGGGTGGCTCAGAGGGTTAAAGCCTCTGCCTTCGGCTCAGGTGATGATCTCAGGGTCCTGGGATCGAGGCCGCATCCGGCTCCTTGCTCAGCAGGGAACCTGCTTCCTCCTCTCTCTCTCTGCCTGCCCCTCTGCCTACTTGTAATCTCTCTCTCTCTGTCAAATAAATAAATAAAATCTTAAAAAAAAACAAGAAAAAGAAACCCAGGTATTGTATGAAACAATTTTAAGTTAAAAAGTTATTATGAAATATGTTGTATTAAATATCTAGTTGCAATTGTAAGTAGGTTAAAAAATTAAGAGAAGAAGAATTGTGAGAATAATTTTTTTTTTAAAAAGCTGTATCTATGAAATATACATGTTTTGGGGCAATAACAGGAGCTGAATATATTGCTTTCCCCTGATGTTGGGGTTATAAATTTTTATGGGGACCCTATGGGTATTGTCCTCTTATTCTTTTGGCTTGTCTTTTGGGGGAGGGGACTGCCATGTTATTTTTTTCTGTCAGTCTTGCTTGGCCTGAGTTGCTCTGCCCCCTATCAAGGGTCTGGGCTCTGTGGAAAATGGTTTTTCAGGTTTTTGTTTTCTGGAGTTTTTTCTTCTTGGGTGGTTTTTTTAGGATTTTTAGAGGGCTAGTGGAAATAAAAAACTCTGCGCCCAGTCCTTTGCCTCAGAGAGAAGCTTCAGTGTGCTCCCCCTGGATGGTCCAGAACACAGACTCCCCCTCTGCAGTCTCTTATATTCATATTGATTAGATCTGTGGCAGAGAGTATTAACTCTGGTTCTTCCTTTTGTTGTGGATTCCTCCTTTTAGTCATTTTTACCAGAGAAGGACGGATGAGTGAGAGGACAAAATCAAAAATGTCAACCATGACCCAAGTGAAATACACACTAGACAAATCTGAAGAGGTCAGGAACCAAAAAAGAAAAAGAAAAAAAGGGGGGGGAGAAGAGAATGTAATCTCACAAATGGAAAAAACAGGTGATCTCTTAGTCCTGGGTGTATTTTGGTTTTTTTGTTAGAAGACATTAAACCCCAAAATTGTAAAGAAAACAAAACTTATACATATATATATGTATATAGGTTTAGATATAGATGATATAGATATATAAATATATCTATGTCGATATAGATATATATATATCTATAGATATGTGGATGTAGATAAGATATCTATCTATCTACATATATAAACACATATGCATACATGCATACACACACATACACAGGGAAAGGAAGATAAAGATGAAGAATATATCTATAAAATGTAAATGTAAAAATAAAAATTAAAACAAGACTTAAAAACAAAGAGTTGAAAAAGTAAGAAACTTGTAGGGAAAAAAGGAAAAAAATAAAACTGAAATACTAAAGACTCATGAGAAAAACCCTCTAATTCTATATACTATTTCCCCTAGGGCAAGATTTTTTGGTTTTGAGTGATATCAAAACTTGTTATTCCCTCAAAGATCCTCCTGGTCTTCTGGGGAAGAGGCCTGTTGCACTCATTCTCAGGTGTCTTTGCCTGGGCAGAGTTGCACCACTGCTTGCCAAGGGTCTGGGCTCAGTGTAAGCGGCTTTGGATTGTTTTACATGGCTTTGTTCCCTGCTGGCTTTTCAGGCTGTCTTAAAGAGTGAAAAAAAAATTTAAAAAGCTGGTACCCCAATCTCCAAACTGGGAGCTGAAAGACTGTGACTCCCACTCTTCAGTGCACCCTCAGGGAAAGGCAGTCAAACCCTTTTGTATGAGCCAAACTCCTAAGACACCTGTGATGCACACCTGGACCAATCTTCCTTGGCAGGGGAGGGGTGTCTCACCACCCCCTTGGCTAGCTGGGCCCCTGCTCAGGGAGCAAATGCCCTGTCATGCATGTACCCACACTGCTCCTCCTGGGGGAAGAAGCTGGATCTCCCAGCAGTTGTCTCTTGCTGGACCACTGCTTGGAATGTGGTCACCCGATTTGTCCCATTGTATGTTGTTTATGGCAACACTTAGCTGAGAGACCACTCTGAAACTAGCTAATTATAACCAGGTTCCTTGCTCCAATGCTTGGGAACTCTGTTGCACTCAGGCATCCCCATTATTTTTGTGACTCTGGTGATCCTGAGACCACACAGTCTCATCTAGGATTTCCCCCACTTCACCACCTAAACACATTTTAAGCAAGAACGTCACTCATAGGAGCAGACGTCCTAAAGTTCTGATTTTGTGTTTCTCTACTTTATCACTTTCTGGTCACTGGCTTATGAAGGCTCCCTGTCCATGGTTTGTCTTCTGATACATCCCCTCAGATTCACATCTCTTCACCTCCGACCTTGTAAAAAGTGACAGCTTTTCTATTTGTAGAATTGCAGCAATTCTTTTCTTAGATCTCAGGTTGAATTCACAGGTGTTCAGAATTATTTGATTGATATCTAGCTGAATTCAAGGGACCAGATGAAACAAGGGTCTCTTACTTTTCTGCCATCTTCCCTCTCTAGAACAATCAAGCAAGTTTTCTTGAATAAATGCTCATTTCTTTGCTGCAAATATTTGGTTAATTTCAACTAAAAGAGTTAATTTTGACATTTTTGACTTTTTTTTCCATTGCTTTTATGAAGAAAGTAATTTTCAAAGGTCATTTTTCTACCATTTTCACTGACGTCACCCCATGCTTAGTAATTTTTGTTTGGATGTCAGACACTATAAATTTTACCTATTGAATGTTTGATATTTTTGTATACCTGCAATATTCTTTAGCTTTGTTCTTAATGCAGTAAAACATCTTGGAACAAGTTTGATATTTTGAGTATTTTAAGCATTAGATAAACTAGGTCAGAGGAAGACTTATTCTAATGCTAATCTTTCCTCAGTACAGAACCAAAACTCTTCCAAGTAGTCTATCCAATGCCCCATCATTTACAAAATTTTCTTTTCCACCATTTTGTGGGGACTATCCTAGCTTTGTGTGAGCTCCATGTATTGGTCTCTGTATCTTTTTTGTTGTTTCTTTGCCCCAACTTAGACATGTTTTCCTTACATGCATGTAATGTTTAGCACTCAACTAAATAAAGAGGAAAGTTTGAAGATCTATAGTCTTCTGTCCTGTGGACTCAGCATTTTGGAATTTCAGGACTCTATTTCAAGGAGACTGGTGGATTTTGACTGGCTTCTCCCTTTCTGTATAAGGCCTGTAAACTTTATTAAGCTGCAACCTAAGGAAATGATAGTACGTAATTCTTAGGTTTCTTTTTTCAAAGGGCTTGTGGTTCTTCTTTCCCTATTGATCATATTGAGTGCCACTGAATTCTTTTTTTTAAGATTTTATTTATTCATTTGACACAGAGAGAGATTACAAGTAGGCAGAGAGGCAGGCAGAGAGAGAGGAGAGAGGAGGAAGCAGGCTCCCTGCTGAGCAGGGAGCCCGATGTGGGCCTTGATCCCAGGACCCTGAGATCATGACCTGAGCCGAAGGCAGAGGCTTTAACCTACTGAGCCACCCAGGTGCCCCCAAACCAAACTCTTCTTGTAACACTTTTTCAGTAAAGTAAGTGAAATTTATGGTCTGAATTTTTATTTTCCATAAATTATGTTGACTTCTAAATTTTTAACCACATTTCAATTAGGCAGCTGGCCATATGGGTGAAGTGTTAGTGCATGCACTGTGTTAACAAAAGCCTAGTGAAGGTTTCTGAGCACCGAGAACCTTCTGCTTTGGGAAATGTTAACTAAGTATAGCCAACCACAGTGAAGCCTCATGCTGACAGCCCTGCTAATTGCCCAACTTTCAGAACAGTTTTGGAGACCAAGCTGGAGTGCTGCATCTGCAGTTGTCAGTGTGTGTAGGATCCCACTTCTGGAAAAGGTTTTTAATTTTTTTCCCAGTTCCTGTCAATATCTTAAAATTATTGTTCCACAGAGAAGCACAGGAGACTGAAAAATGTCATCACCAAGTTATTGACTTTATGAGCAATGAATGAACAAGAAAACTTTTAAGAATGAGTATAGACATAAAACAGTTAGGGAGTACCTTAACCCTGGATTCAAAACCTTATAGTTGGCTTCACCTGTTAGGAACACTGTCATTTGGGAGAGAGCTTGAAGTATAATTGTTCTCAATACAAAGTACAGAGCTCAACTGACTCACAAATAATCAAGTGAACTTGACTATCACATGCAGGTCTAAGAGAAATCAATGAAAAGTTTTAAAAGATGGAGACTGTGGCTCAATAAAAGAAGGAAATTCTAATAATGAATGTTATTATTGGTATAGCCCACGCCAGAGCAGGGAACTGTTCCAATTAATCTCTCCGATTAATTTAATCTTCTCAACCCCCCATAGGCAAAACCTCAAATACACGCCAAAATTAAAGGGATACCTAGTGTAAGGAGAGTGGTGGATGAGAGGAGTGGGCAGAGGGGCAGAAGGAGCACAGGCATGGAGAAACTGAGACACAGAGAGGTAAAACAACTTGCCTATGGCCGCATAACAGAGGAATCAGAAGTTTGGGTTTTGAACTCAAGAAGGCTGACTCCAAAGCTCATACTTTACCACTCTACTATGTTACTTCTTAACTATGACTTTACACTGAGTATTCCAAAACAGAACACTTAAAAATGTTGTAAACCCAGGTATGTGAAATATTTCCAAATACTGACCCAATTTTTTTTAAATGATGAACAAAATTTTTCTTCAGATTATAGTTTGCAGAATGTGGCCTGGTTTATGCACAGGGCTGGGATGTTCTCTATGATCGTGACCCTGACACTAAGGAGGTCCTTGTGTTCAGGTCCCTGCAATTACTCCCCCCAGCAGTGCCTTTCCTCCTGAGCTTTGCATTTGCATCCAGGAGGTGGCTTCATTAAACCACATGAAATGTAAAATGAGCATAGAATGCTATGCTCAAGAGAGATGACCAATATTTAGACCTAGAACATTACCTAGCAAGACTGCCTTCCACAGTATGGGAAGGAATTTTTCATGTAAAACACTCAGCCTCAAGTATATATATGGTATACGGGGGGAGGGTTAAGGTTATGCATCCATTTATCCATGCACGCATCATTTTACTTTCCAAATAAGAGTCTTTGTATGTACTGCTCCCTTTTCTTATGATGCTTTTCTCCCAGTTTTTATTCCCTTAGTTTTCTAATTAAGGGTAACCTACAGAGAGAGGCTCTCTGTGTCATCCTGTCTCAAACATATTTTTTAAAATATTTTATTTATTTATTTGAGAGAGAGAGAGAGAGAGAGAGAGAGAACAAGCCAGGGAGAGAGGAAGAGGGAGAAGGGGAAGCAGACACCCTGGTGACCAGGGAGCCTGACACAGGGCTTGAGCCCAGGACCCTGGGATCATGACCTGAGCAGAAGGCAAATGCATAACAAACTGAGCCATCCAGGGGCCACTCAGACATTTTTTTGTTTGTTTGTTTCTCTACTGAATCAATCTTTTCTCTCAGTTTTTAGTTTGTTGTTGTCAACGCTCTTACCTGAAAAAAATGTAAGTTCTGAAAAGGCAAGATCCACTTGTGTCTGGTTCTCTGTTGTTTTCTTAGCACCTAACACACAGACTGGCACATTGTATGTGATGAATGCTTGCTTAAGAATGAACAACAGCAACAACAAATCATTGAGTTACTACTATGTGTCATTCCACAAAAATGGAAATTAAAATTATGATTTTTTCTCGAAGGAAACTTAGAGTCCAATTATAAGTGAAGTTATAATATAACAATGTCTATATATTATATGTTATATAGAAACAAAGTGGAGAATGTATGTTGCAATGAAGAGAAGAAGGAGAAATTAAGGAATCGATCCCATTTACAGCTGCACCAAAAAGCATAATACACCTACGCATAAACTTAATCAAAGAGGTAAGGATCTGTACTCTAAAAACTACAGAACACTTATGAAAGAAATTGAGGAAGACACAAAGAAATGGAAAAATATTCCATGCTCACGGTTTGGATGAATAAATATTGTTAAAATATCTATGCTATTCAGAGCGATCTGGACATTGAATGTAATCCTTATCAAAAGACCATTGACATTTTTCACAGAGGTGGAACAAATAATCCTAAAATTTGTATGGAACCAGAAGATACCCCATATAGCCAGAGGAATGTTGAAAAAGAAATCAAAGCGGAGAACATCACAATGCCTGTCTTCAAGCTCTATTACAAAGCTGTAATCGTCAAGATATATATTTTTTATTTCTTCTGTAAATTTTCTTTTTATGACTAATACTTTTTGCACTATTTCTTTTGTACAATTTTTTTCTGACCTCTCCTAAGTATGCATGTCATTCAAGACCTAAAGGCCATCCTCCTTACAAAACCATTAGTGAGCTCTCAAGTAGGACTTTTTTTCTCTCCTTGCTGTGAGCTATCTTGGCACTTTATATGCAACTAGTTTTAACTACATCCACTTCTCTTATATAGTTTAGACTTTGAAATAAATAACTGTCCTTTGGCTATCAGGCTGTATGCCATTGGAGAGCAGGATCACTCACTGCGGTTTTGCTGGAATTCCTCCCAGAATCTAACAAAGTGCCTTCGATCATAAGCTCTTGGGATGTGATAAAGGCAGGTAGAATTCGCACACTGATAGGGTGTTATTAAAAATGCAATCACCTTTAAAACCTTTAAAAACTACATGAAGTCCCAGATTATTTTGTGAACTTACCTGATTACAAGTGGCCAGATGTGACTGCCTGTGCCAAGGGGTAGGGAGCCAAAAGAAAAAGAAAAGGAAAAAAGAACTACCCAGACATTTGCTATATATCAAAGGCTTTCACAAACAGAGCACTTAATTTTCATAACACTCTTAATAGACAAGAAGGTGGCTGATCCAGAACTGAAGAGAAGGAGTGATTTAAAACATACACTCTTGGGCACCTGGGTGGTTCAGTGGGTTAAAGCCTCTGCCTTCGGCTCAGGTCATGATCTCAGGGTCCTGGGATCGAGGCCTGCATCGGGCTCCCTGCTCAATGGGGAGCCTCCTTCCTCCTCTCTCTCTGTCTGCCTCTCTGCCTACTTGTGATCTGATCTCTCTCTCTGTTTCAAATAAATAAATAAAATCTTAAAAAAAAACAAAACATATGCTCTTCCCATTAAAACTTTGCCCCTGTTGAGATCCAAATAACCTGAAATTCCACTTTAACCACCATTAAATGTAACTTTTATTTCTAAAGATAAGATTCTTCAATAAAAACATTGTTTATGCATTTATATAAACATTGGGCACTTGTAATGCCCAAGTTTTCTCAGAATTGGGAAAGAGGCTGAGAAATGTACATATAGTAAATCTTAAATCAAAATTCCCCTTCTGAAATTTCAATGTCTTCTGCACTAAAAAAGGAAAGCTTCTGCCTAGTAATGTTCTATACTATAGTAAACAGTCACCATTTTTATAGATTAAAAAAATAAGGTAGAGAAAGAGTGTCACTTGTCCAAGGTCTCACAACTGCTAAGTGTTGGAGATTTTAGGAAAGTAGTAACAAGGACAAGGCATCCGGGAGGAGAGGTCACACCTAGATAGTCAGGATGGAGAATAGGAGATGGAATGTTTGGGGAATAAAAGTGGCAAGACTTGGTGACTAATTGCATGCTGGAGGTGAAGGAGAAGCCTGGGTGATGACCAGAATTGTGGCTCAGGCACACAGATGGTGTGGCCACTTATGGTGTAGAAGGTGATGCCACTTATATTCATGGGGCTTTAGGAGAAAGAAGAACTCTGGATGTGAAATGATGAGTACCAGCCAGCTTTGGATAAGATGACTCATCTAAGGTGTATAAAAGCAAAACATGTTCAGCAGGACTTGGATATACACATTTTAAATTCAGTGGAAAGAGAAGAAATGGAAAGTAATGGAAAAACACTATAAGTGCATTGGAGTTGGTTAAAACAATGAATGTGAATGGGGATAGAAATGAATGAGTTAAAATTCTGACAACCATAGTGTTTAAGAGACTGGAGAAGAAGAAACAAAATATTTCATCATGCATGTGACCCAGATGCATCTCTAAACTCCATAGGGTTTAATCTCTCCACACATTTACATTAGAAGAAGACAAATCCAGCATTTCAAAATGACTTAAAAATTATTCTTACTTCTGTGAAACATCTAGTCACATTATATGTATTCCAATTCATCACTCCCCACGTTTCTCACCAGTCTCCCTCTCTCTCCTCTCTCATTCATTCACACCCACATCTATCCCACAGACTCACTTGCCAAACCTCCAGCCCCACCCTGAATCCATTTCCACATACAAGTTCCTCATCTTTCTTTCTTGCCTCTTTCTACCACACCAAATACACTCTACCTCCACTGTAACTGGCTGCCAGGGCTCTTACTTGGGGTCCCACTGAGCCAGCAGCTCTAGGACTGAAGGACCCAGAAACTGTTGGTGGCCAGATGCCTCCTTGCTCTCTGGGAATTACAATTTCTCCAGGAAGACCTGTATGAAGAGTTCTGTAGGTATTTTAGGTTTGTTCTATTTTTTTTTAATCTCTCTAAGTGCTTTACTAACACCAGAACATAGGGAATTACTGGGACTAAAAACTGACACCATATTAAACAAAGACAATGAAAATGTGGCAATATACTGTTTTGCAAATGGGGCAGTCAGTCTCAGCTCTTTCACAGCATTAACTGAACAGATGAAGGCCATCACCTAGAGCAGTTAGCAACTGAATCCAATGGAAGTATTACAAGTGGAAGATGACAAACACAAGTTAAAACCCTGAGTGGCTATGTTGTGGTCAAAATTTTTAATATATTTATATTTTCTATCTGAAGAGTATTAACAGTTTTATATATAACCCAGATACTCCCTGAAAAAAGCATAACTATCATTATAGAAAGAAGCTTCTCTATTAATTGTAGTACATTTATTTTCCACAACTCAGTATTTTGTTTTTCTCCTAAACAACAAAAAAATTCTACTTCAATAATCCCCCCATTGTAAACCTTTAATTTCTGACAAGAGGAGAATGGCACTTTTATTTCATCTCTCTCTTTTTTAAAGATTTTATTTGTTTATTTGACAGAGAGAGAAAGAGAGAGAGAGAGAGAGAGAGAGAGAGAGAGATCACAAGCAGGCAGAGAGAGGCAGGCAGAGAGAGAGAGGAGGAAGCAGGCTCTCCGTGGAGCAGAGAGCCAGATGCAGGACTCCATCCCAGGGCCCTGAGATCATGACCTGAGCCAAAGGCAGAGGCTTTAACACTCTGAGCCACCCAAGTGCCCTATTTCATCTCGTAAGTGTGATAGGATAGCTTTTACAGGTTTGGGATCAGCTTTTGCAGTGGCCTGAATGCGTGAGAGAGTAAGAGTCCTTCCAGTTGCTGATAGTCACTCAGAAGCCTTGGAGTCTGTAGATCAAGAGACAAGGGGCTGGTGGGCAGCCTAGAGAGGCAAGCGGATGCTAAACCCTGAAAGCGCTTTCTATCTTCTCCCTCTAATTTGAGATTTTCTCTTAGAAGAACAGAAAGGCACTAAAAATGTAACAGTATATAATCAGAAATATGAATTGCAAATGGCAGAAATATATTTTTGGTGAATACAACCAATTAAGGAGTGCACTTGTTGTGATGAGCCCTAGGTAATGTATGGAAGTGTTGAATCACTGTATTGTACACCTAAAACTAATAAAACAATGTATGTTAACTATACTGGAAAGAATGAATGCATGAGTGAATGAATGAATGAATTAATTAATTAATTAATAAGTAAATAAAGGAGTAGCAGAGAAGACTTCATGATCGAACCCAGGATGGGGCAGGAACACGTGAGCATGTGTACAGAGTCCTGTGGTCACTGTGCCACACTCCACTTTCAGTATCCCTGCTCTTGGATATAGGTGTCTCTCACCCACCTTCCCTTTTCCTCAGCCTGTCAGCTCTGCTCTGGCCACACCTCTAGAGATCCTATAACCACCTGAGACCCTGTAACAGACCTATTCAAGAACTCATCAAAAATGTTATGGCTTTGACTTGTAGCCCTTGACCCACTGAAACTCTGATGCCTGAATTTGTTTTCTCTGCTTCTTTGCAGAGTTTACTGAGTACATGACCACCCACCTCTATGACCACACAGCCTTTGAAGTTCAACTTCAGGTAGATTTCTATGACTCAGCATTTGTTCAAAGCACCTCTGACAAATTCCAAATCCTATTTTCTTCTGTTTCTTTTCTTTTTTAAAGGACAAGATGCCAGTTTTGCTCTAATATTAATCCTTCTACTGATGCTGATTATCCCTTCCCATGTTTTCAAAGTTTTTTCTTCATCAGCCACCAGAATCCCACTTACTGCCTACTAGGCAAAATCACCTACATGTAGGTTGAACACAACAATATCCCCCCAAAAGTTGTTCTGCCTTTGATACAACTACTCTAAAATCTTTCTAATTTTAGTAAATGGCAACTCTAGGCTCGCTGACTTGAACAATCGGGCCAAAACTGGATTTTCTCTGACTTCTCATTAACACTCTATATCTCACTGTTCTCTTCTCATTCATACCTTACACTGGTATTTTTTCTGGTCTCAAAGCATATTCTTGGCTCAGGTCCTATCCCTTGCTTTTCCATCTTCCTCAGATATCTACATAATGCTTCCCATTCTGTATTTTTTTAGATATATGCTCAAATGTAGTCTTATCAAAAAGGTCTTTCTTGACTATCTTCTCTAAAATAGAATTTCCTCCAACTCTCATGGCTTCCTATGTTTGTCTCTCTTTATTTTTCACCATGGCACTTACCAACTGGCATTATCATCGTTTATCTGTTTTTTCCTTCTTTAAGGGAAACAGGAAATTTTAATATTTATTGTTATGTCCTCAGGACAGTGCCTGACATATTTAATGCTCTGCAAATATTTGTTGTGTTAAATAATTAACATATTTTTGTTGCTCAGAGGCACCCTTTTACCACGTATTCCCAAGATGATAGACAGATAGAAATATGTTATACACATAAATATCTGCTAATGATGTAAGGTTCGACTTCCAGGACATCTTAGATTATCCTTCACATCCATCCTCTTCCTATAGCTATACTTCCATGCCTCATAATTTCTTAACAAAATACTTGAAAGAACACGTTGAAACTGACATGTTCCAGTTCCAGACCTAAGCATGGCCCCTTCTATTTTCTTTCCCATGCCAGTAAAGTCTCCCATGATCTGATGATAAATTCTAAACATATCTCTATTACACAGAAGGTGACTTGGCACTGAATCACTAGAAAGCAGGACTGTATCATTCCTAAAATTGTGCCCCGGTGCCAAGCACAGTGCTCAACACACAGTGCTTGTGCATTCACCATTTGCTAATAAAATGAAAAGAATCAAATGATTCATCTAGTCCATTTTAAGTTTTTTTCTCAGTTACTTCCCCAGGAAGGATGGACTCATGATTCCAAGCTGCACTGAACCACTTGCATCTCTTTGAAGATACCAGATACTGCCAATGATCTCTTTCTGCTTACCTTTATGCCTGATCTACTCTGCCACTCTGTCCGCCTGAGTTCTCCTCAAGCTTTGCATCTTCTGTGAATCCTCCCTATTCATTTGTCAGGTTTCTCCTGAGACATAGGTCTATGCCCACACCTTAGTGCTCTTCTAGCACTATTTCCCTATAACTCTATAATGGATCATACTCAATTGTAATTCAATGTTTGCTTTTAAGCACTCTACTTATTATATACATGCAAACTTATGGACACCCACAGACACTCTTATACACACCACACCTGCACCTGCTATGTCCAACATGCATAAAGAATATGGATTCCTTGAGGGCAGGGCCTGGGGCACAATAAAGATACACAATAAACTCAAAGAAAGTGTTATTAAACAACTAAACAAATAAATACAAAACAAAAAAAGAAATCTATGAACAAAAAGAAATCCAGTGAATGATATTCTCAATTGGCTCTGAAATTGAGAGCTACAGTGGTATCAATATCTCATCTTTCCAAAAATTATTTAAAGTCAAATTTACAATAAAGGAGACACCACAGAGTTGTGAGAAAAATCAGAAGGATCTATTAGGCACAGTCATGCATGGATTGGTAGGAAGAGGGGATGTAGGAAGATAACATTACAGTCATTTTGGATCAGGAATAAGGGAAGCCCTATTAGTGGAAACAGCTGTCAGATTTGGGAAGAAAGATTGAGATGAAGTGAAGCAAGTCCTGCAGTATATATAATTCAGCTTTTTAAGACTTGATAATCATGTGCCTGGTCTAAATTAATAATTACTAAGACATGTATTTACTTCTCAAATTCACCATTGGCTACAGATTAGCTCATCCAACTGTCTATTAAATTTGGTATGAATAAGATATCCTATATAATAATCTCATTTGGCATTTTGACAGGTACTGCAAGTAGCATGAATAGAAAGAATATATTGCTTATAAAGTTTACACTCAAGTTTGGGAGTGAGAGATAAAAAGTCTCACTCTGCTTCAGTTTTTTTTTTTAATCGAATTTTATTTTTTCAGTGTCTCAAGATTCATTGTTTATGCACCACACCCAGTGCTCCATGCAATTCATGACTTCCTTAATACCCGCCACCAGGCTCACCCATCTCACCACCCCTTCCCATCCCAAACCCTCAGTTTGTTTCTCAACTTGCTTGTCATGTGTCATGTATTGAGTTGCACTCCCTCCCCTCAAAATAAGAGATGTTGTAGACCTAAGTCCTGCTATATCAGAGAGTGACCTTATTTGGGACATGGTCTTTATAGAGGTAATTAAGTTAAAATTAGGTCTTTGGGGGGACCTAGCAGAATATGACCAGTGTGTCATAAGAGGGGACGCTTAGGCATGGAGACAGACATACACAGGAGGAAGAAGGCCATGCGAAGGCAGGATGGAGTGATGCATCTACAAGCCAAGGAACACTAAAGATTGCAAACTAGCAGAAATTAAGGAGAGGCAAACAAGGATCCAACCCCTAAGGTTTTAAGAAAGAGCACAGTCCTGCTGACACGTTGATTTCAGTTGATTTCAGTCTTTTACTCTCCAATAAAATTTTGGTTGAGACAATAAATTTTTGTTGTTTTAAGCCAGTTTGGTGTAACCTGATATAGCAGCAATACAAAGTAATATACCATGTGAACTCAAATGACATTCTATCTCTGAGGTCTTTTATTTATAAATGGAGATAAAGTGGTAAGAGGCGTATTCATTATTTTTGCAGCATTATTTTTAATAGCCAAGATATGAAAGCAACCTAAGTGTCCATTCATAAATGAATGGATAAGGAAATGTGGTATATACATTCATCATTTAAAAGAATTGTTTGCAGAATCAAATGGCAAAGCAGTATAAAGTATTATATGACTTTGCAGTCTCTCATACTTAAACTTTCTGTAGCTATTTAAAATTTTGTATTCTCAATTAACACACTAGCTTAAACTTCCTATTATTAAGTTCAATTACACAGTATTAATTCAAATCTAGCTGGTCATTTTCATTACTAGGAATTACTTATTGCTTCTTTAATTTGCACTCCAATGACAACTGTAAAATACATTAATACTTCTAAGAACTAGCAGTGATTTGTGTATTTAAGTTAATCCAAAATAAACTAAGCCAATGCTCACACTCAAAAAAAAAAAAAAGAACAGAAGAGGGAGATAAAATCTTATATCTTGAATCCAAATCTGAATTAAAAGTTTTCTCCTTAATGATTCCCAAATACTGCTATTGATGTCTATAGACTTACAGAATCCTTGAAGTAGCATTAGCTGATTGAAGTAAGTCAAGCAGAGAAAGTCAATTATCATACAGTTTCACTTACTTGTGGAATATAAGGAATAAAATGGAGGACTTTACGAGAAGAAAAGGAAAAGTGATTTGGAGTAAGTTGGAGGGGGAGATGAAAGATGAGAGACTGTGGATTCTAAGAAACAAACAGGGTTATGGAGGGGAGAGAAGTGGGGGGATGGGTGAGACTGGTGGTGGGTATTAAGGAGGGCATATATTTCATAGAACACTGGGTGTGGTGCATAAACAATGAATCTTGGAACACTGAAAAAAATAAAATAAAAAAATTTTAAAAAAAGGATGACTTAGTGCCATGTTTTAAAATTCTCCATTACTAGCGTTTCCCTAAATAAAGCTTTAAATACTACTCTAATTGACCTGAAATACTCATCAAAATATTTTTTTTTCTCTCTTCCTTCTATCCCTACCTCGAAGAACCGGTGATCTCTGAGGCAACAACTAAATCCCTTATGTGCAAAATACAGGGTTTGAAAACCCCTAAGGCACCTACTTTTCACTGTAACACCTCACTAAACTGGTAATTGTTTTAGGTATACATTTTTAAAATCTATGTTTATCTTACATAAACTGCCATATAGTTCTATAAATATGTTTGCTTCTTCTAATAACTTGCTAATAATGTTAGAGAGAGAAGACATGTTTTCCTATTCAGCCTCAGTACTGAAGTGCAGAGTACATCTTTCCTGCACACAGCGGGTCACCAACTGTGTTACTGAGAATCTTATAAAATATTTCACAGAAGAATCAGCAGGTAATAATCAGGTCAAAGTGCATATTTCTAAGATATCTTCCTTACCTCATTATAGAATCATATATGGTTAAATACAAAAACATACACACACAGTAGAAAAACGGTACCATTTAGTTTAGCTTAAATTTGTAGAGCATGAGCTATTGGTTTGGGTCAATTGTGTATGAAATACTTTTTGTTTGGTTCTTAGTCAAAGAAACAAATTAGAATATGTAAAAATTACCAAAACAGTATTTTTCCTGATGTACTTAATGTTTCTCTTCCCTTTATTTTTTCTAACTTGTAATAAGATATTTACATTTTAAGAGGCTTGTATGGGATGTTTCAACTAATTCCCTATTTCTTTTTTTTTAACTCTTAATAGCCTTTCAAGTATAATGACAATCATGAAAATAATTCTGGATGGTTCATCTTTCCTTAAAAAATAGTAATAACTTCTGTAAATATTTGTTCAAACCTGCTATGTATTGACAACAAGATAGGAGTTAAGGACAAAATTTTTGAAGAAAAATAGACATGATACCTACTTCAATGGGCATTATAATTTAGTAATTAAATGATCACAATTAATATAAAATAATAATTTCTCAGAAGAAAAGAAACATGATTTTATGGAAGCATTTGAACTATAAGAACAGCAAAGTATTTTTAGGGAAGTAATAAGCCGAGACATAAAATATACAAAGAACTAGGCAAAGGGGCAGGAAAGAATATTCAGGCAAAGAAATACATCTCCATTTGAAAGAGTGAGAAGACAGAACATGACATGGTGCAGGAATGGAAATTTCTTCAGTGTGCCATTATCACAGTTAGCAATGGTGACCATTGGTACAGAGGATGCCAAGAAAGGTAGGACAGTGCCAAACCTTACAGAGCCAGAAAGGACATTATCTTAATGACAACTGGCAATTGTGGAAGAATTTTTAAGCAGGTCAGACTTTATTGGTGACATTATTGGTCCTTGATAAGATCAATATGCTATAGTATGGAGAGATGAGAATGATGTTGGGGATTGAACAAGAGATACAAAAGGCTACTGAAGCTCAGGCAAGAGATGATGATAGCTCAAGCAAGGCATCAGTTCTCAACTGGAAAAGAAACTGTTCACTCCTCCAGATATTTAAAAGTGTGGGGATTTTGAATGTCACAGTGGATGAGGAAAGTTAAGGCATTCAGTAGGCAAGGACCAGAGATGATAAGTATGCTGCAATGCATAGAATGGTCCCCCACAACAAAAAAATCTCTCTTTCAAAATGCTAACAGTGTTCCAATAGAGAAAAACTTGAGTAGGGTAATGTTGACAAAGAGAAAAGTTTATGAAACTTGCTGCTGAAAAGATATGAAAGAGGAAGTATAAAGAGTATTTAAAATATTTTTCAATTTCTGGCTGGCAAAACTGAGTAGATACAAATATGGAATTGGGTATCACAACAAAAAATTATTGAGGGAATAATTCTTGAGCATTTTAGTTATGAAATGTATTTGAAACATTCAGGTATAGATCTTGGAAAAATAGCTGCCAAATGTATCTGGGTCTCAATGCAGTGGTCTGGCTTGTGTATTTAGATGAAACTTATAGATGGTAATTGAAATTATGGTTGCAGATAAGACTGAGTGGGGAGATATAGCATAGTGCAAGAAAAGAAGAGAGCTTAAGGCTGAAATGTGAAGAACTGTAATAGCTAAATGTCTTGTAGAAAAGGAAGAAATAACAAGGTTGAATGAAAAAGAACAGCTACAGGAAAAAAATTGTGGGAGATTATTGACACAGAAGCCAAGGAAAGGATGTCTCAAGAAGGTATAAAGGTCTACAATGCCTAATGTTATTGCAAGAGAAAATACTATCAGGATTGAAAATTTATTGTATTCATCAACAAAGACATGATTCTTGATGTCAGCTAATAGGGTTTCAGAAGGTTGATGGAAGAGGAATGTATATGAGAAGAGTAAACTGAAAAAATGGAGGAAATGGAGACTGTAAATACAGAAATAGAACTCTCAAAAAACTAACATGGTAAGAGAGGAGAGATACAGGGCAGTACTTAAAGAGGAGTGTTTTCCTGCTATCTGTTGGTGTGTTTCAAATCACCTACCAATATTTAGTGTCTTAAAACAAGAACCATTTTGCAATTATATCTCCTAGGTCTAAAGGGTGGCTGGAGAGCTCTTGCTTGGAGTTTCTCTTATGGCTGGAGTCAACAACAGGCTGAGAAAGGAGTCAAAGTTATTCTCATCTAAATCAGGATAAGATGCTAATGAGGTTCCTTGAATTTGGTTTCAGAGATAATGTTCCTCAAATACTGTTTCTCTGAATCCGAGACTTATGAAGAAGTTATCTGTCCCCACAAACCAAATACAATGATGGTACAAATAGATACAGGAGAACCAACAATAGAACCTCTCTAGCAAAGAGGGAAAAAAGTAAGACATCCAGGAAACAAGGTCCACATCAATTCTGAAGTAGAGCTAGGCACAGATTTCTAGTTTCTTTTATTTTTTTTAATCAAGTCACTAAGATATGATTTTTCTATAATAAATGACATAATTTTCAAATATACAATTTGATGAGTTTTGACAGGTATTAAACCATTAACCATGAAATCACCACAATTATGATGCACATGTCCTTTACCACCAAATTTCCTTATGCTCCTTTGTCCATCCATCCCTTCAACCATCCACAAGTGAACAATGCTCTATCATTTTCATCATGGATTAGTTCATAATTATAGAACTTATATAACTGGAACCATATGTTATCCAGACTTTGGTGTGTGAATACTTTCTATTAATTATTTTGAGATTTTTTATGTTGTGAAAATCAGTAATTGTTTTATTAATGAGTAATATTTTATTGTATGAATATACTACATTTTGTTTATCCATTTAAAAACCATTGGTATTTGAGTTGTTTCTAGTTTTCTGTTGTTATAAATAAAAAACTATAGAAATGTGAATATTGGCTTGTGTGAGGACGTACATTTTTATTTCCTTTTAGGACAAAATGTATGACTGGAACAACTTGGTTATATGTTAATTATGTATTTAAATTTTTAAGAAACCACTCAACACTTTTGCAACAGTGTATGAGAGTTCCAGTTGCTCCATACCTTCACCATTAATATTACCAGTATTTTTACTTCAGCTATTTTTGTGTGTAGAGGTATCTCAATGTGGTTTTAATATGTATTTCCCTGAAAACTAAAGATGTTGAGCATATTTTTTTAAGATTTAATTTTTTATTTTACAGAATGAGAAAGAGATACCACAAGCAGGGGGAGTGACAGGCAGAGGATGAGGGAGAAGCAGGCTCCCTGTTGCTTGTTCTTGGCTTATAGCTCTAGTTAAGACTTCTAGTACAATATTGAATAGTAAGTGGTAGAGAGAATATGTTTCGCTTATTCCTAATCTTACAAGAGAATATTAGTCTTCCATGAAGTATAATCTTAGCTATTGGATTTTCACAAAACTCTCTTTTCAGGTTGAGGCAAATTCTTTTATCTTGTGAAGAGGGAACTAAATTTGTGTATGTGTTTGTGTTTGTGTGTATGTGTCAGAATATTAATGAGGGATGAGCTAAATAGAAGGAAACCTCTAGTTATTACATCTAAATCTTCCTTGAGTTTTTGTCCAAGTACTAATTTTTGCATGAATGAAAGTAAACTATGTGAAACCAGGAAAATAATCCCTAAAAATCAGCACTTGGCATTCACACCGGGCTAGAAATAGCTCATGTTCCTGCCAATCCTACGAGAAAGATACTGTCACACATTAGAGAATGTAGAGTCTTCAAAAATATATAATCAAACATTATCAGAATGCAAAGAGACAGCAAAATATGATTTGGAATCAGAAGGAAAAAAATCAATCAATGGAGACAAAATAGAAATGAGAGAGGTGATGAAATTCTTACATTAAAACCATTATTATAAATATACTTCATATATTTAAGAAGGTAGGGGAAAAAAAGAAAACTGTGCTGATGAGAGAAATGGAATTTATAAAAACACCTAAAAAGAACTGTTTGTATTACCTAATACAAAATTTTAAAAATGTGATAGAACTAATTAGACAATAGTGGAGATAAAACTAAATAATAAATATACTCACTGCAAAAGAAGGCAGAAAAAGAGAAAAAGAGGGGGGGAAAGGAACAAAGAACAAATTGCAAATGGTATGTCTACATCAAACAATACTAATAATTACATTAAACGTAAAAGAAATTGTCAAACTGGGGAAAAAACACAAATATCACACATTGTCTAGGAGAAATCCACTTTAAAAATAAAGATGAAGATAATTTAAAAGTAAAAAGAAAAGATATACTACACATACATTAATCAATAGGAAAATGAAGGAGATGATACAAAAAAATTTCAAAACAGAAATACTACTATGGATAAATAAAAACATTTTATAATGAAATTCTAAATGAGTATGCTTTAAAATATATGAAACAAAGAACTGAGAAGAAATAAACCAATAAAAAAATCTATAATTAATTTTGAATATTACAACAGTCTTCTTTCAATAATTGATCAAACACTTAGGCAGACTGATTAAAGATAAAAAAGAACTAGATAATATTATGGACTAACCTGACCTAATTGACATTTATAAAAGTCTCCATCAAAGAACTACTAAATATACATTATTTCCAAGAGTACACAGAACATTCACCAAGGTAGAATTTCAACAAATTTCATATTCTGGAAAACACAAGAAGTCTCAACCATTTAAAAATGCCTAAATCATGCAAAATATGTTCTCTGATCTCTGTAGTATTAAACTATAAACTAGTAACAAAAAGATATCTGGAAATTAAATCATATAAATAATCCACCTATCAAAAAAGAAAGGATGGGCGCCTGGGTGGCTCAGTGGGTTAAAGCCTCTGCTTTCGGCTCAGGTCATGATCTCAGGGTCCTGGGATCGAGGCCCGCATCGGGCTCCCTGCTCAGCGAGGAGCCTGCTTCCCCCTCTCTCTCTCTGCCTGTCTCTCTGCCTCCTTGTGATCTCTCTCCCTCTGTGAAATAAATAAATAAAATCTTAAAAAAAAAAACAAAAAAGAAAGGATACAGTAAATCCTTTTTTTAAAGATTTTACTTATTTGTAAGAGAGAGAGAGCACAAGCAATGGGAGCAGCAGACAAAAAATGTGCAAAGGGAAAAGCAGGCTCCTGGCTGAACAGGGAGCCCAATGCAGGGCTGGATCCCACGACCCTGGGGTCATGAACTGAGCTGAAGACAGCTGCTTAACCTACTGAGCACCCCAGGGCTCCCAACAGTAAATCTTTAAGGCTCAGTTAAAACTGTACTTAGAGTGAAATATATAATACCACATGCTTATATAAGAAAAAAAGAAAGGAATCAAACCGATAATCTATGTTTAACCCTCAAGAAATTAGAGAAAAAAATTAAATAAAGTTAACAGAGTTAAGTATAGAAATTAGTGGATATAAAGTACACAAGTAATAGAAAACAGCAATGAAACTAAAAGATGGTTCTCAAAAAGATTGAAAAATTTCTTAAATTGTTAAATAAGCTGTTTACATATTTCCTACAGAAATTAAGTAAGGACAAAAGAAGTAGAGAGCTATATCACATTCATTGATGGTAAGACAATATCATTAAGATTCATTAACTCGATCTATATATATAATATATTTCTAATAAAATCCTAGGTAGGTGATGTTTAAAGAAATTGGAAATCTGATTCTAAAATTCTGAATTTAAAATGGGAATGCAAAGGAAATAGAAAAATTAAAATAACTATGAAAACAAAATATTGGAGGACATACATCAAGATTTAACTACCAACTAGGAGGATGCATTTGCCATACATATATCTGATATAGAACTTTTATGTAGAATATACAGAGAACACTTCAACTCAGTAACAAGAATAAAGACAACCCAAGATCCCTTAAAATGTGTCATAATTTTAAATAGACAGTTCATTATATTAGATGTGTAAATAGACAAGTACAAAAAATATTCAACACTGTAAATCAATAAGGAAATACAAATTAAAGTCACAATGAGTTTCTATTAAATACTTATTACAATGACTAAAGAAAACCCCTGATAATACCAAGTGTTGCCAAAAATGTGGAGCAACTGGAATTCTAATACACTGCTGATGAGAATTCCAAATGGTTCAGCAACTATGGAAAGAAGTTTGGTGAGGTAGTGTTGTTCTGTTTTTATTTGTTTGTTTTGTTTTTATCTTGTTTTGCTTTGTTTTTATAAAGTTAAATCAACACTTACCCTATGACCCTGTACTCATTTCTAGACTCTCACCCAAGACATATAAAGACACAAAGGTAGTGATCCTCAGGGGCACGTGCACCCGAATGTTTATAGCAGCAATGTCCACAATAGCCAAACTATGGAAAGAAACTAGATGTCCATCAACAGATGAATGGATAAAGAAGATGTGGTATATATATACAATGGAATATTATGCAGCTATCAAAAGAAACGAAATCTTGCCATTCGCAATGACATGGATGGAACTGGAGGGTATTATGCTGAGCGAAATAAGTCAATCAGAGAAAGACAATTATCATATGATCTCTCTGATATGAGGAACTTGAGGGGCAGGGTGGGGGGTTGTGGGGGGTAGGGAGGGAAAAATAATGAAACAAGATGGGATGGGGAAGGAGACAAACCATAAGAGACTTCTAATCTCATAAAACAAACTGAGGGTTACTGGGGGGTGGGAGGGTAGGGATAGGGTGGATGGGTTATGGACATTGGGGAGGGTTTGTGCTTTGGTGAATGCTGTGAAAGATGTAAGCCTGATGATTCGCAGACCTGTACCCCTTGGGCAAATAATAAAAATAAAATAAAATAAAATAAAAAAATAAAAAAAATAAAAATATATCCACGTAATGATTTGTAGTCAAATGTTTATAGCAGCCTTATTCAAAATAAAACAAAGTTGGAAATATCACAAATGCACCATCAGTTGATGACTGGGTAAATAAATTGTAGCACACCCACACAGTTGAATACTGCCCAGCAAAAAAGAATGAACTATTGACACTGTCAGCAACATGCATAAATCTCAAAAAGATTAGGCTAAATTACAAAAGCCATACTGACGAAACCTACATTGTTCATGACTATATGTACATGAACTCCACAAAAAACAAAATAAGAATGACAAGAAGCAGATTAGTGCTTGCCCAGACCAAGTGTGGAGGAGGCAATAGATTGTAAAAGAGCATGAGGACATTTTGAGGGGATGTTCAAATATTGAACATCTTGTTTATGGTGGTGTTTTTATGACTGTATGCATTCATTAAAGTTTACTGAACTGTAAGATATTGAATATTGTTGCAAATTACACTCAATAAAACTGATTTTTAAAAGAGCAAAATAATTTTTCTATGGTTTCTCACTCTTTTTGTTAGGCCCTTGGGTAATTCCTTTATGCATGTTTAATTGAGTTCTCATTCATGGATTTTGACAGTTTATACACAGAGTTCAAGTTTCACGCTTTTTGCAGTTCTCTTACTGCTAATATTTCCTCTTTAAATTTTTAACTGCTTTTCCAACTTTTGAACTAAGTCCCAGTAAGATTCTGCCGTAGCTTCCTTCACCAGGAACCACGGGTACTGGAAAGCCATCTTATACCAAATAATCAGAAACTCACAATTCTTGCCTTCTTCCACTTGTACTTCTAAGAATAAACATTTCTTCAACTTTATTTTTGCTTTTGAATGCTCTCCAGCATCTTTAAGTATTTTCTTTTTAATGCCCTTCTATAATTGTTATTTCTGGGAGGGTTTATACAACCACTTCACTTGTTAACATTACCAGAACTTTTTCAGTTAGGGCCCAGACTTTTCTATGGAATGATTTTCTTTGTTCCTGGTTCTGCCCTTTAGGCTTCTGTTTATGCTCTTTGAGCCACATAGCATTTCCTGATCATAAACAGCTGAAGGTTCAAAGTTCTCTTTCCATTTGGCATTTTTTCTGTCCCTTTGAAGTCAAGGTGGTGTCATTTTCACCAAAACAATTATTCTAAAAATTGTGCAGGTTTTTAATTAATTTTATTGGGGTTTACACTGATAAAACAAAAATCCAGCTACAAAATTCTTTGAGATGTGCCATTCTCTATCTTGAGCTACCTGTAAAACTACTCTTAATATTCTTAGAAGTTTATTTTTAAACAGAAAATTATGAAGCATGTATCTGAGGCATTTCAAAAGACTTTGTCTTTCTAAAAGCTTTGATCAGATGCCACCTTGTCTTTCTGAGGTTTGAAAATGGGTATTAAAGACTCATCTTCTATTTTACTTTTTTCCCAAAACTATGTCTTAACATGATTTTTTTTTAGCCATCTGGAGAGGCTGGGAATAGCAAAAAGTATTATTTTTGAACGCTTCATATCCTGACTCCTTTATAGGTCCTTTAAATTTTGTTTGAAACCTGAATAGTTCCTTTATAGCTCATCTCTCTTCTTCTAATTTTATTACAGGCATCTAGAAGAAGCCAGGTGTTTGTTTGGTTTTGTTTGTTTGTTGTATAATATTCTGCTTAAACAGTGTACTAGTTTAAAACTTTGATTTCTTAGGTATATTTCCTGCTTCCCACATTATTGCAGATGACAGCTTTACCAAACTTCACATCACTGCGTAATAAGGGAATCCTTTCCTTCTTAGGAAAAACAAACAAACAAACAAAAACATCTTCCTTATTTTTGATTAGCCATTGACAGCCTTCTCCAGGATATTTAAGCTTAGGCTAATAGTCTCCTCAACATTGTCTCAGGTTCTGCCCATCCCTAACCCCAAAGCAAATGCCAAATGCTTTAGGTTTTTATTGCAGCAGTATCCCTATTCCAGGTATTACATTATTTTCCTATTTTTATTGCTGATTACAAATAATCCCCAAAGTCTAAGGGCTCTGATTTTATAATTATGTCTCATGTTTCTGGGTGACTGGCCTCGGCCAGGCAGTTCATAGTCAGGATTCTCATATTTTTGCAGCTAAGGATGGAGTAATATTGAAGGTTTCCATACTCATGTTGGAGAGGGGATTGATGCCTCTCTGCTGGGACCTCAGTTGGACATACTGGCTGGAACTCTTTCATGTGCCCTTTCCATGTGATCTGGGCTAACTCACAGTGGTGGCTCAGTCACAGACATTGGCATGCCAAAAGGCAGGAAGTAGAAGCTACCAGCCTCTTTTTAAACCTTGGTCTTATAAATAGATACAGTGGCATTTTTGTTGTATTTTATTATTCAAACATTCACAGAGCCCAGATTCAAGGAATGGAACATAGATCTCTTGATGTTCCATCATCCAGGATGATTGATCAGAACATCTGATCTTTTAATTTAAGTGTTAATGAATTTTCTTTCCCATGTTTTAAAATTACCAGATGGCTTAATATCACAAGAAGTTAACAGGACCACTGTGCATCCATTAAGACATTTAAATGCATATTAAGGTCCATTGCTTTGAACACAGATTTACATCAAGATTTACATCTAGAATAGAAGTCAGGAAATTTTTCAACCTTTATTTACCCTTTCTATTTGAGAATTCCTTGATTGTTGGTCATTATTTTTCAGAATCAAAGTAGCTATAAAATTGCTTAATTTCTGCCACACAAACACACATAAACACACAGACACACACCATTTTTAACTCCTGTGATTAAGTTTACTGGATAAAGTTGTGCTATTAAAATTAAGACTAAAAGCTATGGTTTTTACTAGTGATTTCAACATAAATATGAATGGGGACTTTTTAAAAAAATTAAAAATAATATTGTTAATTGGCGATGTGTTAGCAAATTCAACATAGCAACCAAAAATTTGAAATAACAAGACATTTTGATAAGTTGGTTAATTGCAAAGTTAATATATGAAAATAACAGTTTTTCATTTTTAAAATCAATAACTAGAAAATAAAATGGAAGGAATTATCTCATTATAGTATTTTCACACAAAATAGAAATCTGGAAAAACTTTAACAAGCAATATAGAATTCCTAAAAATTAGAAAACTCTAAAGCCCAAAGTGAACCATAAATGAAATTGCCATAAGTAAGAATATGCCTTATTCTCAAATACAAATGCTTGATATTGTAAAGGTGTCACATTTATAAAATACAATTCAATTCAAAAGTGCTAATAAGATTTTTGTGAGAAGAAAAACCTTAACAAAACAGCATCAAAGTTACTCCTGTTATAGAAAAGATGGAGAGTAACCTATACTCTTAGTTTAGCAGTTTTGTCAGTTCTTACAAAAATCTGTAACTTTTTGTTGATTTCATTCACTGATAGCACTTTTTCTATTAAGGAAATAAGAAAAGCTTTTGCATAGATATTCAAATACTCAAGAAAACTCAAATATTCATGTGTATGATTAATGAGAAATTAAATATGAATTAATTAAACAGTTCAAAAATATTTGATGATTTGTATATAACTTGCACAAGATATTTACCACTATCATCTACCATCAGATGTAGTGATAAGACTAATTTATTGAAAACACAAAGATAAAAACCTGCTGAAGAAACATAAATGTCTACTTCAAAAGTTAGTCATTATTTTAAAAAGGCTGTGCCTCAAAGATAAAAAATTAATACATGAAACTACAGAAGGTATGTTCTCATATCACCTTGTAAGGATATTTTTATTTATAGAAAATGATTACTCTTCTAAATTAAGTTTAAATTCAAATTTCCTTGGGTATATATGAAAACTGAAGTGATAGCTATTTATGCATTCATTTTGTTAGGAAAAGAAACCTTTCTTGGATTAAATAATGCCACTTTTTCATTAGTGGTATTGGTTGCTTCAAATAGGAGGGGACACACAGGCTTGGAGTCCAGAATCTCAACTAACTGATGCCCTATTGGATCATGGTGGTGTTCTATCCTCTCCAGTTGTCCTTAAAGCCATTAAGTAGCTTTCGACTCATAAATGTTTCAAAGAGATGGTTTCTACCTAACTAATGAGGTTAAACAATCTGAGACACAAGTTTCTCCTTCCATTAATTTACCCATAGAATTCTCTAACTGGTTATAGAGCAGTGATTCTCAAACTTCAATATTGCATATGAATCTTGTTAAAATGCAGATTCAGATTCATTAGACCTGGAAAAAGGTTGGAGATTTTGCTTTTCTTACAATATTCCTCGTGATGAGCGTGCTTTCAGGAGTAAGATATTAGAACTCATTGAATACCATGCTCCGATATATTTTACCCTAGTTCTGTGACTTTGGCTTTACAGTGGATTCAACATGGCAAAGGAGCCTCAAACCACAGCACATAGATAATTGTCCATATTGCCCTAAAGTTCTAGATGAAAATGTCCTTCCAAATAGTGCTATTTCCAGCAATATTTTGGAAGTTTAAATAAAACAACAGTGACCTACTTTCCCTTCTAAGAAAACAAAATTGTGTGTCAAAGCAATCAAAGTTTCTTATATCTGAAGTTTCTGATGATTTCCAAGATTGAAAATAATACCAGAAACATGGCCCCAATTACCCCATTAACAGGTACACTATTGATACCTTTGATTTTTTTTAAATAAGAGTTGATGAACTAGAGATCCAAAAATAAGCCCCATTTGTGAGACTAGAAAGGTGGGATAAAAATTAAAATTGCATTTACAATTTTTCTACTCATCCAGAATATATTACTATGAGCAAGGAATAACATCTAATTTAAGTTATGTGATATCAAAGTTAACTAGTTTCATGACTATATAAGATTACTTCTGCTGAAGCAAGTAAAGGAAATTTTAAAAATAAAACTAAGAAAGAAATTTAGATTGATTTCCAACAAAATAATATGTAGTATAATATTTAATAAAATTATAAATTATTTGAAATTTAACTACATTGTCTTCAATTTAGGCTTTACATTTACTTTACATTATTCTATTCAACCTTTTTCTTCTTATGTTAGATGATCTGCTTTATATTACCCCAGTTTGATATTTGTCCCAAGACTGTAATAGATGGTGCCTTATAGTTTTTCTCGCCATGGAATATTTTATTTAAAAAAGAGTACATTACTACCATATTAAATAAAATGTCAGATAATAATCAGTTAATAAATAATGCGCTTTGTAGAAGTGGGGTCAATCTGGTCCCTTTGATGTCAGGTGTAACTGAATATAGTAAATCTGCTCTGCTTTTAATTATTTTTTAAAGATTTTATTTATTTATTTGAGAAAGAGAATGGGGAAGAGGCAGAAGGAGAAGCAGACTTCCTCCTGAGTTGGGATCCCAACCTAGGGCTTGGTCACAGGGTCCTGGGAGCATGACCTTAGCTGAAGGTAGATGCTTAACTGACTGAGCAACCCAGGTGCCCCAAGTTTAGGACCTTGTTATGTCACCACCTTGAACTGGAGCCTCCAGAAGCTCCTAAATTTAATTTATCCCTGCCCGTTTATTTTATTTTTTGCTGTCTGTGCTTTTGGAGAATTATTCTATGAATAATATCTTAAAACATGCTACCTTACTTAGATTAGTATCCAACTTAATTTCAGAAGCATACAAAATCTTTAATCTACTATAGCTGTTTACACTCCCTCTTTGTTGGAAATGTCAACTTAAGGGCCATAAGCCCATTAACACAGTTTTATAATTATTGCTTTACGCATTTGTCTTTTAAATTAGACAAGTGAAGAAAAGTCTTATCAAAACAGAACAAAAATTTATTCTGTCTGTTATATTAACCTAGTTTCCCATTCTTGTGCTCTTTATTTCTTCATGTGAACTTGAGTTACATTCTATTTTTCTTTCCTTTCAGCTTGACCCTTGTCATTATTTTTGTAGGCCAGATCTGCTAGCTCTAGATTCTTCCCCCTCTCCCAGGAATGTCCTAATATAGCCTTCAATTTCGAAGGATACTTTTGCTGGTTGAAAAATTCTTGATTGACAAATAGTTTTCTTTTAGCACTTCAAACAATGTTTTCTTATCTCCATCATTTTTTCTTTTTTTAAGATTTTATTTATTTATTAGAGAAAGAGAGAGAGAGGGAGAGAGTATTCATGAGCAGGGTGGAGGGCCAGAGGGAGAGGTAAAGGCAGACTCCCCACTGAGCAGGGAACCCATTGGGGGAATCAGTCCCATGACCCCAGGATCCTGAGCCAAAGGCAGCTGTTTAACCAACTGAGCCAGTCAGGCACCTCCCTCTTCACCATTTTTAATGAAAACTCACCTCTTAATCTTACCAGGAACACCTTTCTAAGTCACTTTTTTCCTACTACTTTTATTATTTTGGGTTTTTATCTTTCAAATTTTGACTGATGTGTCTAGGTTGAATCTCTTTGAGATTATCATATTTGTAATTTATTGTGCTTCTTGGATGTGTAGTGTTTTGGTCAATTCTGGGAAGTTTCAGATCATTATTCCTTGAAATATATTCTGCCCTTTTCTGTCACTTTTTCCCTTCTAGGACTCTGGTATTTATATTTGTACATATGATGATGTCCCACTTTTTTTATTGTTATGTTAGTCACCGTACAGTATGTGATTAGTTTTTGATGTAGTGTTCCATGAGTCATTGTTTATGTATAACACCCTGTGCTCCATGCCATCCATGCCCTCCTTAATACTCATTGCCAGGCTCACCCATCCCTTCACCCCCCTCCCTTCTAAAACTCTCCATTTGTTTCCCAGAGTCCATAGTCTCTCATGGTTTCTCTCCCGCTCTGATTTCTCCCCCTTTATTTTTCCCTTCTCCTAATGTCCTCCATGCTATTCCTTATGTTCCACAAATAAGTGAAACTATAGGATAATTGACTATCTCTGTTTGACTTATTTCACTTAGCATAATCTCCTCCAGTCCCATCCAAGTTGATGCAAAAGTTGAGTATTCATCCTTTCTGATGGCTGAGTAATACTCCATTGTGTATATGGACCACATTTTTTTTTATCCATTCATCTGTTGAAAGGTATCTTGGCTCTTTCCACATTTTGGCTATTGTGGATATTGCTGCTATGAACATTGGGGTGCATATGGCCCTTCTTTTCACTACCTCTGTATCTTTTTGTAAATACTCAGTAGTGCAATTGCTGTGTCATAACGTAACTCTATGATCAAATAGTCTTCAACAAAGCAGGAAAAAGTATCCAATGGTAAAAAGACAGTCTCTTCAAGGTGCAGGGCAAATTAGACAGCTATATACAGAAGAATGAAACTCAACCATTCTCTTATACCATATCCAAAGATAAACTCTAAATGGATAAACAACCTCAATGTGAGAAGGAATCCATCAAAATCCTAGCAGAGAACACAGGCATTAACCTCTTTGACATCAGCCACAGCAACTTCTTTTAAGATATGTCTCCAAAGGAAAGGGAAACAAAATGAAAATGAACTTTTGGGACTTCATCAAGATAAAAAAGCTTCTGCACAGCAAAGGAAACAGTCAACAAAACAAAGAGGCAGCCCACAGAACGGGAGAAGATATTTGCAAATGACACTACAAAGGGCTGATATCCAAGATCTATAAGAACTTCTCAAACTCAACACTCCAAAAAACAGATTGTAAAGTCAAAAAATTGGCAGAAGACATGAGCAGACCCTTCTCCAAGAAGACATACAAATGGCGAACAGACACATGATAAAGTGCTCATCATCAGTAGCCACCACGAGAATTCCAATCAAAACCACATTGAGATACCACCTTACATCAGTTAGAATGGCTAAAATTAACCACTCAGGAAATGACAAATGTTGATGAAGATATGGAGAAAGGGAAACCCTCTTACACTATTGGTGAGAATGCAAATTGCTGCAGCCAGTTTGGAAAACAGTGTAGAAGATCTTCAAAAAATTAAAGATGTCCCATTTTTCTTTAAGGCTCCATTCATTTTCTTTATTCTTTTTTTTTTCCTACCTCACTAAGAATAATTCTAATAGATCCATCTTAAAGTTCACTGATTATTTCTTCTGTTTATTTTCACCTGCTATTGAACATTTGTAGTATTTTCTTTTCATTCAGTTATCATAATTTTCAACTACAGAAATCTATTTTGTTCTTTTCCATAATTTATAGTTCTTTATTGTTAGTCTCTATTTGATGAGACATTTCTCTAATACTTTTATTTAGTGTTTCATATATAATTTCTTTTAGTATTTTAGCAGAATTATAATAGCTGATGTAAATTTTGGTCTCATAATTATAAAATCGTGGTTTCCTCAAGGAGAGTTTCTATTGACTGTTCTTTTTCTGTGCATGAGCAAAATTTTCCTGTTTCTTTGCATGTGTTTATTTTTTTCTTGAAAGATGGGCATTTTAACTGATATAATGTGACGATTGTAAAAATCAGATTCTGTTCATTCCTGGGGATTATAGTAGTTTCTGTTTCATTTAATAAACTTTGTAGGCAAATTTTGTAATTTTTCTATCTTTTACTATATACTGACTGAAGTTTGTTCAGTTAGCTTACAAGTCAGCTAATGATTTGAATGAAATCAATCAGTAAGTCCCTCACCCTTCATCAAGGGCTCTGTGTGTCTATTGGGTCATACTTTCAACACATCAGCAGTTTACAATTTTTCTTGGGCATTGACTTCCTCCTTTGACAGAGCCTTAAGATCACAAACTAGTGAGAGATTAAAGCCTTCTTAGGTCTTTCTAGTGCATGCAGATGAACTTGCATGTATGCATGGCATTCTAGATCCCCATGAATGTGTCAGAAACAAAGCTTACTATGTTTATCTCATTTCACATATATATTTTTATATAAAAATATATCTTATGTATATTAAAATATATACATATATAGCAGATGAAATTTTATATATAATAGCAGATGAAAATATATAGTAAATTATATATATATATATATATATATATACATCATATGTACAAATATATATATATATATATATATATATATATATATTAAGTCTTTTATTCTGGCTACTGTGTCATCCAACTGGTAGCTCCACATTAGGAAGCTGTAATGTTAAGCATTGCCACTTACCATTTTCAACAAATACCCTGGACATAAAACCCTCTTGATGGGTAAATTTTGAGTTAGGTGAAATATAGATAAGCCCTATGAATGAGACATTTTTGGGGAACTCTTATACAAATCAAATAGATCAAATTTTCAGGTCTCAGATTTCCAGGTGTTTTTTAGGAACTATGAACCTATCCCTTTCCAGTGGCTACCAGGCTGCTGATTTTCAAATTTCCATGGTTCTGAGGAAGCTGTTTTTCAAGGTTATTATAGAGCTGAAGAGATGGTGGGTTGTAATAGAACAAGTTAAATGCTGCAAAGTTCACTGTTTGTACCAAGATTTAACTGTTCTTGAATTTAGACTTCTTAGATTGTTGAAAGCTTTTGGTTAATTTCTGAGGTCGGAGAATGTTGATTTTGACAATTTTGGCCAATGTTCTCCTTGTTTTTAGTGAGGAATGTATTTTGGAGGTCTTTATTCTCCCACTCTACTAGCACTTCCCTCTAGAGCATAAATTTTTCTTATAAATATAACTATATATAATTTTATTTACTTGCTGAAACACTAACAAAAGGAGCTTAATGTGTACAGGCAGCATTTGTAATTTATTTTCCTAAATATTTTATTTATTTATTTATTTATTTATTTATTTATTTATTTATTTGACAGTGAAAGACATAGCAAGAGAGGGAACATAGCCAGGGACAGTGGGAGAGGAAGAAGCAGTCTTCCCACCAAGCAGGGAGCCTGATGCAGGGCTCAATCCCAGGGCTTAGGATCATGATCTGAGCTGAAGACAGACACTTAATGACTGAGCCACCCAGGCACCCCAGAGTTTATAATTTCAATTAAGTGGACAATATACTGCTCCATGATTGTAGTATTCTTTATTAGAAACCAGGATTTCTTACCTGGCAGAATTTAATTATAGGGATGAGAAACACAAAATTGATATTTAACTGATAATGAGAGTGACCAATACTACATCCATACTTCCCAAATATTCTAGCTATCAGGGACAGAACACTACACATTGGCCATTAGCTCATATGCCATATCCTGGGACAACACTCTATCCTGGGAGAGTGTTTATATTTCCTTGCCTCATGACAATGGTTTTATGTCACCTTTTTGGTCAATTAAATTAGTGGATGAGATAAGAGTCAAGAATTGAAATTTTGAAATTGAATAAAGAATTGAATTTGAAATTGAATAAAAAAATTTATTTTTTTGCATGTAAGTGATACATTTTTATTTTTGTCTTGCTGCCATTATCACGTGAAAATTATTAACTAGCTATACCACAAATTTAAGGAGTAAAAAATATGAGAAGACTGGTACCAACCTAAAACCCCCATTTTTGGCTTATATAAATATATCATTCCACTTCTGAAACAAGACACTAAATGTCATTCCCTCTATCAGCTGGTATCCTGGAACCAATGGGGCTATGGATAGTATCCTTTGAAAGTATATCAGAGGAAACATGGTACTTAAGATATACGTAGGCCTAATACCAATATTCCTATTAGATCATATGACTGATGTCACTGCACCTACCTAATCTTATGACTCACTGGATCAGGTAATATCCAGATCATGATATTCCCTTCATTCTTCAAAGTTGTATTTCAGTCTTTGTAACCTCCAGTAGTATGGCAGCTGCTGAATTTGGAGGAACTGATAATTCCAATGGTTCTAAAATTCTATGTGGTTCTGTTCTCTAATTTTTCTATCAGGTCTTATCAGAGACCCCATAAAACATCATTATTAATCAAAGATAAATTCCTAAATTTACCTTTGGATTCTTTGTCAAATAACAAGAGTTGCATTGCAGCCCAGAACTGCTGTAGGGTCCAGTCTTCCGCTGAGCTCCTCCTACAGTTTAGATCTTTTTACATCTCCTGACAAATGGATCTTATTTTAAAATATATTGGATGCTGACTCTAACTTCCAAAGTGGCCCTCTAAGTACTTTGGAATTTTTATAGAGGTGGAGATTATCAGGTACAACTAGTTGTCCTTTAACTTACAGCAGAGTCTAGCAAGGTTTTCTTAAAGGACCACATAGTAAAATATTTTAGTACTGTAAGCTACATGTTCTCTGACACACCTATTCAACCCTGCTGTTATAGCCTGAAAATAGATATAGATAATATGTAAATGGATGAGAAATGCTATTGATGGATCAAAGGGTAGTTCTATTTTTAACTTTTTGAGAAACATCCATACTTCTCCATAGTAGATACACCAGTTTGCACTGTTACCAACAGTGTAACAGAGTTTCTCTTTCTCTGCATCCTCACCAAAACCTGTTTTTTTTTTCCTGTCTTGTTAATTTTAGCCATTCTGACAGGTATGAGGTAATAATCTCATTGTAGTTTTGATTTGCATTTTCATGATGGTGAGTGATGTTGAGCATCTTTTCTTGTGTCTGCTGGCCATCTGTGGGTCTTTTTTGGAGAAATGTCTGTTCATATCTTCTCTCCGTTTTTAATTGGATTATTTGTTTTTCATGCATGTTAAGTTCTATAGGTTCTTTACATATTTTGGTTACTAACCCTTTATCAGACATGTCATTTGAAAATACTTCTCCCATTCAATAGGTTTTCTTTTAGTTTTGTTGATTGTTTCCTTCACTGTGCAGAAAGAATTTTGATGTAGCCCCAATAGTTTATTTTTTGCTTTTGTTTCCCTTGCTTCAGGAGACATATCAAGTAAGAAGTTGCTATGGCTCATGTCAAAGAGTTTACTGCCTGTGTTCTCTAGGATTTTAATGGTTTCCTGTCTCATATTTAGATCTTTAATCCATTTTGAATTTATTTTTTTGCATGGTGTCAGAAAGTGGTCCAGATTAATTCGTCTGCATTTTGCTGTCCAATTGTCCCAGCATCATCTGTTGAAGAGATTTTCTCCCACTGGATATTCTTTTTTGCTGATTTGAATTCCTTTTATTTCTTTATGTTGTCTGGCTGTCCAATCTTGCTGTGGCTAAGATTTCCAATACATTGTTAAATAACAGTGGTGAGAGTGGACATCCCTGTCTTGTTTCTGACATTAGGGGAGAATCCCTCAGTTTTTCCCCCATCGAGTATAATATTAACTATGGGTGTTTCTTAGAAATTTTAAAATTTGTGTTCCATCTCTCACTTTTGCATCTGAAGTCACAATAAGATAGTGACTCAAGGGTTCAAGTCTAAATCTAAACTGCTCTAGGATTAACTTCAATCTTGTATACTGATTCTTTAATATTGCTTCTTATTTAGCTCCTTAGTTAGCTCCTACCTTAGAAATGAACTTAACTTATTTGAGGTCTGTTTTTCCCCATACTCTATGCCCCTATGTCAATCAATCTTTCTTCCCTATCCATTTCCTTCATTCTTTTTCTTCTCAAAACAGGGGTTTTAGCTTGACCTATCCTCCTATGTACTATTCACTTCTGCTGCAAGTTCTATGTGCTGCCTGAGTAGCTTAGAGTGCCTGGTAGCTCAGTCATTAAGCATCTGCTTTCAGTTCAGGTCATGATCTCAGGGTCCTGGGATTGAGCCCAACATTGAGCTCCCTCAGTGACAGGGAGCCTGCTTCTCCCTCTCCCATTCCCCCTGCTTTGTTCCTTCTCTCTCTCTGTGTCAAAACAAACAAACAAACAAACAAAAAACAGCTCTCTGCCTATGAACTACCATATGACCCCAAGGAAAGTTAAGAATAAAGGGACACTGACGATTAAAAAGGGGAAATCTGTCTTTTTTTTTAGATTTTATTTACTTATTTGTGAGAGACAGCACAAGTGGGGGGAAGGGGCAGTGGGAAAAGGAGGGAGAGAATCTCAAGCAGAGTCCACAGTGAGCATGGAGCCCTATGCAGGGCTCAAACTCACAACTCTGAGATCATAACCTGAGCCAGAATCAGGAGTTAGATGCTTAACTGACTGAGCCACCCAGGTGTACCAGTCAACTCTTCCTTTTATCAAATGGGGAAATGTACCGGAAAAATCTATTGACTAATGCAAAATCTAAATGAAAATTAATAGAACACAGTTTTTGCCAAGTACTTCATGTCTTCACGTGCATTTTTAAAATTGCACTATTCCACAATTTTGTGCCATAATCTGTCCTTAATGATTTGTCTGAACTTAATGTCTTGATCTTTTCCAGGACTACTCCAGTGTAGTTTTGTAGCTGCTTTTATTTTGGCAGTACACAAATTAGATATTAAAGCAGCTTTTAAGCTTGAACATATTCTGCCTGTAATTTTTTAAATATTAAAAACAGCTGAAATAGGGGTCATGTCAATGTTTTTATAAAATATTTGGAGTTTTACAACACAAACAAAATAAATAGCAAAAAATTAAATAAAACCTTGAAGATTATTAATTGTTAATGCCAAGAAAATATCCCCAAGAATTTTGTCAGTGGTACTTATTTATGTTTTACATGCACACTTTTGAACGTGAATACTTTTAAATAAATAATTACATAAATGTAATACAGAAACTCCATGAGGCACCACTTATATTGTAGTCTATAAAAGTGGCACCCCCACCGTGTATAATAGGTATACTGATAAAATATAATTATTCCAAGGTTCATAACCAAAGAAAAATTATTTATTTGGAAACTATTTGGAGAAGTCCAAACAAGCTAATTACAATGAAATATATTCAATTAAAGTAAAATTTAAAAACACAGAATTTTACCACATGCTCTCTCTGTCCTCTGGATGTTGAATCTGGATGGTGATACTACAAATGCTTTTGGCTTCTAGACCAGTGGAGGAGAACAGTGCCTGGAGGAGGGAAGTGATGACATAATCTGACAAAGAAGACAGGGTGGTTTGTCCATAAGGAAAAAATCTGAATTTCCGTGGTTTTTACCAGTATTTTGTGAACTTGAACATGCTCAACAGGCGGAGATGTTTTATTTCATTAGATGACAAAGCAGTTTTCAGTCTTATTTTTTATGCAGCCAAATGTTTCATGCTTTTGACTAGAAACAAAGAAAGAGTAATTAAACCAATACTGAATAATGTTCATTATCCTAACTTTGAGCTTTGGAATCTCTGAAGATTGTACATTCAGGAAAACCTTTTTAGAAAAGAAAAAGAAAAGAAAAGAAAAGAAAAAAGAAAAAGGAAAGGAAAGGAAAGGAAAAGAAAGGAAAGGAAAAGAAAAGAGAAGAGAAAATGTTTTAGCTAGCCAAAAAAAATAATGAATAAATTATATGTGTATAAGCTGTACTGTGACTGAGAATTAACTACTATACTCAGAATGTATGTGGAATGTGCAAAGAGTTACCTGCTCAAGGCCAGAGTGACATGTCCCTCTCTCACTGTGGTAGATCCTAGCATGATCTAGAGTGGCATTCTTGTTTGGAATGCCAAAGCTCACCTTCCACTGTCTTGTTTCAGGGAATTTTGGAAATGTGTTGCTGCAGAATACCAATGCTGTGGTTTTCCCTGTCCAGACAGAGTGATCAAATATGTAATAGTTATAAGAAATCAGAAGAAGGGGGACACTGGGTTATTCAGTCATTTAACTGTCTACCTTCAGCTCAGGTCATGATTCCAGGGTCTTGGAATAGAGTCCCTCATTTTCCTGCATTATGCTCCTTGCTCAACGAAGAGCCTGCTTCTCCCTCTGGCTGCTTCTCCTTCTGCCTGCCGCTCCCACTGTTTGTGTTGTCTCTCTGTCTTGCTCTCAGACAAATAAATAAATAAAATTCTTTTAAAAATAATAAGTAAATAAATAAATAAAATCTTTTTAAAAATTTAGAAGAGCGAGATTGGAGAATATCTTTTCTCAAAGGAAGAGGAGGAAGGGCAAGTCTCCAAATGAGAAGCAAATTTTAAATTTGAAGACAACATGGTAAGATCTTATATGAAGGTTCTAGCCATTTTCCCCTTTTACACTAGACTATGGGAATATTTATGATTAAAATTCAGTTTTTAGCTTTATTTGTTTTAATTTTCTTTATTTTAAATTTGTTCTGTTTATGTATCTTGATTTTCTCTAAGATACAAGTGAACATTTATTAACATGGTGGTGAGAAAACTAAAGGAAAAGGAAATAAATAGGTATGGTTTTCTTTGCTACTTTTAAAAGGAAAGCAGAATGTAGTTAACTAAGTATGTTCCAAGCACAATTGACTATACTGACTATAAGGTATTCATCTCCATCTTTATCTGGAGAACTTTAACTTATTCTTCAAACTTACCTCACATCTATCAAATTTTTACCAATCCCTCCAGTCTAGTATTATTTTTTGTGATTACATTTTATTTTACATATAGCATCCTTGATACCAAGATATATTGCACATATATTTCTTTTCTTGGCTAGATGTATCCTCTACTCCTGCAGTTATCCCAAATGCCTGTGCCTTCATCATTTAACACAGGGCATTGTATATGGAATATGCTCAATACTTGTGGGGTGATTGTGGCTTAACATGACTATTAGAAAGAGTCTGTAATGGAAATGGAAAGGAAGAGTGAAAGAAGAAGGAATAAAAGAAGGAAGGAAGGGAGGAAGGAAGGAAGAAGGAAGGAAGGAAGGAAGGAAGGAAGGAAGGAAAGAAGGAAGGGAGGGAGGGAGGAAGGGAGGAAGGAAAGGCTGCTTGTGAAGGAAGCATGAAGTGGCTACTCTAATATATGTAAATCCACCTTTTAACAAATATTTATGAAAAATATATTCTATCACTTGCTGTGTGCAAGTACCAGTCTAGGAGTGTCATTGAGCTCAATGTGAAACTCTGGTATATCTACATATATTGATTGTCATGGCTCTTTCTAAATTATACTTGAGAATAGGTCTGTTGGTACTCATTTTTGGAAGTAGTAAGTGAATGCTCAAAATCCACATACTAAATTTTCTCAGATGGTTAGAAAAGAATTATGGAGTCAAAACTTTTTGAGTACATTTAAAAATCTGGTTCTCAAAAGGACTTAAAGTTGACGGTAGAAATAAGCAGTCTTTGATTTATTACTACTGCTCTAAGTTCAGTTCCCAAGTTGAAACAGGATAACAGGATCTAACTATCTCCCAATGTCTTCTCTCTTCTGATTCTCTTCCTATAATGAGTCCCACTTGATAAAATTCTTGTTTGTTTGCAGTAAAATCAACTTGAGATTTTGGAAAAAAATGTGACTTTAAAGAAATATTCATCAATTTGAAAATGTAACTTGGTGGATGCCATTGCTGCTTTGCCCAGATCTTCCTTGTCAGCAGATTCTTCTTTCCCCCAGATGCTGTAAATATTGCCTAATAATGGCTCACAGTTACCTTTTCTCCAGAGCAGTGCCTTCCTTCAAAGAGGAGCTGCCGAACACAAGAGTCTGCACTGGTACTTTCCATACTGGAATGATCAGGACCAAAGATTGACTGAAAAACGGGTATGCAATTCCAGTCCCTCACGTCAAGGAGAAAAATAACTCTATGGTGCAATTCCTATCCCAGAGTTTCCCCCATGGGACCAGATTAAAGCTGGTGGGTAGGTGCAACTACATTCTTGTTAGACTTTTCCTCCTGCTATATCCAACTATTCTTTTCTTGAGAGAATTCCCCCAATAAATAATTTGAGCACAAATATCTCTCCAGGGCCCCTGGGTGGCTTAGTCTGTTAAGTGCCTGCCTTCAGCTCAGGTCATGATCCCAGGGTCCTGGGATTGAGTCCCACAGCTTAAACATATCTAAAAATTGGAGTTGTCAGCAAGACAATGAGGATGTATACCCCTTGGAAAGATTCAAATCAACCAGTCAATTGTTGGTGTGTAGAAAACAAAGCTGCTAACTTTGTTTTACAATAAAAATTATAATTGCCATTTGTACCCTTATAGTTTACTAAACTTCTTAAATCATAAAGAATTATATTTGTCCTAAAACCCTATCAATTCGAAAGTTTCCAAAGCAGCCATTTCAAAACAATTTTATCATTTCAATAAGTGCATTAGATATAAAAATATGTAATTCCATTAAAGAATACTACATATATAATTCCCTGAAGAAACATATTGTATACATTAATATTATCTACCTTTTAATAATAAAAATTAATGTTTCTACGTGGTTTAGTTTTAGAAGAAAAAAATTCCAGTACTTTCCTTGTTAAAAGGAGATATTTGTTGGGGTGCCTGGATGGATCAGCCAATTAAGTGTCTGACTCTTTATTTCAGCTCAGATCATGATCTCAGGGTTGTGAGATCAAACCCCACATTTAGCTCCATGCTAGGCAAAGATCCTGCTTAAAATTCTCTCTCTCTCTCCCTCTGGCCCATACCTGCTTTCTCTCTCTCTCTCTCTTAAAAAAGTGGGGGGAGGGATACTTGTTTAGAATATAGATTCTGAGTCTCTCATAAAATAATCTCTCCCTCTTTATATCTTTAGTGTCTCTAGTTTATTTCTGTCTCTAGTTTATATTTGTTCAACAAAAAGTTATCAGTTGATCATATTTTTGTTCTTTATAAAGAAAACTTACAAAAAAGGAGAGCTAATGATTTGAAACAATAATTAAGGAGGAAAAAGACCAATAGTTAAGGGCTTGACTGACAAAATGTAGGAGTTGAGATTTTTCTCTAAGAGCAATGGGAAACCATGGATGGTTTTAGATAGTGAGACAACTCAGCTCTTTGCACATTTTAAAAAATGGCTATCTTTTAAAATTTATGTAGGTAAGACTCAATGTGGAGATTCAGAGACCTATTAGGAAGTTCTTACAATAGTAGTTAGGAGAGGCTTAGACAAGTGGGACTGGTGGCAGCAGATGTGGAAGGAACTAAATGTACTGCCAGTATATTTTCGATTTCTTTTGGCATACAGATTTGCACTGTGTGTGTACACTGATTTTCTGAAGGAAAAAAATGTTTTATTCAGTTTTAATTGAAAGACAAAATTATACCACAATATTCCATTTAAAAAATTAGTAGCTGTTGTGTCTTCCATAAAAGTTCTAATTTTCAGGGACTTCTCTAAAGTCCCTCTGTAATAAAGAAGTTATCTTGATATCTAAACTGGATATTAAACTAGGTATTTAAAAATGTGTTTGCATGCTTGTGGTGTAAAATGTAATATATTTTAACTAATTTCATTATCATTCTTAGATATAATTATAAATTAACTTGTATATATTTGATTTCTCAAGTATGTCACCTTTCTAATTTTCTTTTTATATGATTAATGTTCACCAATAAATTGATACTATATGTTTAAACAGTTCAAATTATATACTCTTGATATTCCTTCTTTACAGTGTTTTAATCTAGAATTTCTCCAGACATACTATTTCAGTTTTAACCCTGGAAAGTGTTTACAACCTTCTTTAGTATTTCAAACCTCAAAATCTTTTTACCTCAGCCATTATTCAATATTTGACCAAAAATGAAATCACATGAAAACATTTGAGAAATAAACATGAGAGGCATATGATAAAAAAAAACTATGGAAATTACTCTAAAGAACAATTTTTAACCTATTGTAAGAAATTAATTCTCCAAAAGACATTGTCAAGATATCTTTTCAGATTTGCATTCCATGTTCAGTTAGAATTCAGCAACTAGTTCGATATGTCTGTATTTTGTGCCTTAGGTTTTTTGGTTGCTTATTTTCACCATAGAAAAATTCAGAGGTTGATGTTAATTTATTAGACTAAAAATTAAATTATTCTTGATCTTGCTATATAGATAATTGATTACCTCTAAATCTAAGCATTAAATTCGTATTTATATATATTCTAATTTTATATATATTATAAAGTATTTATAAATGTTCTTGATCACAAATATTAAAATAATGTATTGGGACATAATTCCAAAGAAGTTTCATATGTAGATAAATACACATGCATAGATTCTATGTAAGTTCCATGTTAATTCTGTTAAAATAGAAGGCATTTGAATTGCTTGCACATAGAAAATTATTCAATAAGCAGATGCATAAAATCACTTTAGATAAAAAATATTTATTACTTGTAATTTAGCTGGTAGATAAATTTAAAGAGACTGCAATTTAAAATCTAAACTTTAAACAGGGCTTTCGCTTTTTTTTTTAATTTCATGAAGCACAGGCTAGAAAAATATAGAAATATAATAAAATATGATATGAAAGTGGCAAAATAATTTTTTAGTCAAGCTAGAAAGTACAGTATTTTAGATCATTTCTAAGACTATCAAAATATTTATAAATCAATAAGTTTTATAAACAAATCTTTTTTACATTTTCTAGCTTGCTGAATCTTATTAATCTCACTTTACTTATGTCAAAAATTATTTCTTTTCAACTATAAACAGAGGACAATAAGTAAGTAAAGGGAAATAAATGCAAATGAAGAATAATTTTCTTGTGCTTAAAAGAGGCAAAATAGGGTACCTGGGTGGCTCAGTGGGTTGAAGCCTCTGCCTTCAGCTCAGATCATGATCTCAGGGTCCTGGGATCCAGGCCTGCATCGGGCTCCCTGTTCGGCAGGGAGCCTGATTCCTCCTCTCTCTCTGCCTGCCTCTCTGCCTACTTGTGATGTCTCTCTCTCTGTCAAATAAATAAATAAAATCTTTAAAAAAAGAGAGAGGCAAAATAGATGATCATCTATAGAGCAATAGGTTTTTACTTACCTTTAGTTAATAAGCTATTTAACTCAATATCACTCAGGTTAGCCACATTAGGAGAGATTAAATCCAAATCATTGAATGATGTAGAGAAACATGTTATATGTCTAGAAAACCTGAAATCAAGGTTTCAACTCAACAAAAATTTACTTGTATTTGGTATAGAACTCAAGTTAATTATCCATTTACACCATCATCACAAAATATTGACATTGTTCATGTTTTTCATTGCATAAGAAACTTAGTAGAATTATGAGATAATCATAAATCACTCCTTTAAAAAAATATCAACCAAAGTGGTTATCACTTAAGTTGGTCATGAAGATTCAACACTGAAGTAATGATCACTGGCCATGCTCCCTTTGGATTTATGAAGAAATGGGTGAGTAGTGCGATTGCTGGGTCGTAGGGTAGCTCCATTTTAAACTTTTTGAGGAATCTCCATACTGTTTTCCAGAGTGGATGCACCAGCTTGCATTCCCACCAACAGTGTAGGAGGGTTCCCCTTTCTCCGCAACCTCGCCAACATCTGTCGTTTCCTGACTTGGGGGGTAGGGAGGGAAAAATAATGAAACAAGATGGGATGGGGAAGGAGACAAACCATAAGAGACTCCTAATCTCACAAAACAAACTGAGGGTTACTGGGGGGTGGGAGGGTAGGGATAGGGTGGATGGGTTATGGACATTGGGGAGGGTTTGTGCTTTGGTGAATGCTGTGAAAGATGTAAGCCTGATGATTCGCAGACCTGTACCCCTTGGGCAAAGAATAAAAATAAAATAAAAAAAAAAGAAATGGGTTAGTAGAGAAAGTCAATGAGGAGATGGAGATAAGAAGGAAACCAAAGCTGAAAAATCTGCCTGAGTGGTCTGAGACAGACCACTTTATTGTATGCAAGGAGATCCAAAAATTTTTAAGAAGTACAAGTGGAGAGATGAAGGGAGGGATGAAATAGGGTGGCAGAAAATTTTATATTAATTGTACTTCAATTTAAAAAAAAAGACTACCTAAAATGGACACATCAGTTGACTGGACACAGACAAGAAAAAAAAAAAAACAGTGACCTTGAAGACAAGACAATAAAAAATCCCCAAACTGAAAAACAAAGAGAAAAAATAATTAAAGAAGAAACTCAGGAAAAATTAAAAAAAATTTTTAAAAAGTAACGTACACATACAGGAACACCAGGAAGGGAGAAAGCAGAGAAAGAAACAGAAGAAATATTTTAAGTAATAATGACTAAGAATAGTCCAAAATTAATAACAAACAAAAAATCACAAATCTAGGAAGCTCCAAGAACACCAAGCAAGGAAAATACTGACAAACAGCCCCTATAGCATATCATCTTCAAACTACAAACAAACAAACAAACAAACAAAAGAGAAAATATTGAAAGAGGCATGGGTGGGGAAAGGGTGATACCGTTATGTTTTACATATAAAAGAACAAAAGTAGTAATTACATTGGATCTCTCTTCAGAAGCTATGTAAACAGAAGGGAATAAAGCAAAGTATTTAAATTTTTTAAAGAAAAAGAAAGTAAGAAAAAAAAGAAAAAAGAAAAAAAAGAAGCCACCAACCTAGAATCCTGTATTCAGTAAGTTAATCTTTAAAAGAGAGAAAAAAATTATGAGTGAAATGTAAGGGAAGGAAATTTGTTACCAGTAGACCTGCTTTGAAAGAAATGCTAAAAGAGTTTCTTGGAAAAGAAAGAAAATAATATACGTCTTAAATTGAGATTTACATGAAGAAACAGTGTTAGAGAAGGAATAATAAAATTAAAACAAAATATTTTATTTTACTAATTCATGATAGTTTCTTCAAGATAATAATAACAGTGTATTGGATGGTTATAGTTTATGGAAAAGTGAAATGAAAGACAACAAAGGTGTAAGAGGTAGAAGGGAGGAATCAGGAACATTCTGTTTTAAGGCACCTATAATTTCCCAAAGTCGTGTAGTATTCTTTGAAACTGGACTTCAGTTATTATAAATATATGTTGCAAACTTATGGCACCCATTTAAAAAATGATATTTGATATATTAAGAAAGAAAATGGAACTATATTAAATTTTAAATTAAAAACAGAGAAGGAAGAAAATAACTAGAAGATAAAAACTAAAAACAAAATAATAACAATAGAAGAGAGTTACATATACAGTAAATATTAATCCAATAATATCACTTTAAATGTGAAATGGTCTAAATACACCAATTGAAAGACAGAGACTGTCAGAGGATTTAACAAAACCAAAAAAAGCAACACCCAACTATATGCTGTCTATAAGTAACCTAATTTGAATATAAAGACATAGATAGATTAAAAGTAAAGAAATAAAGAACAATATGCCATGTTAATACTAATCAAAAGAAAGCAAAAATAGCTATATTAATTTCAGATGTAGCTCTCTTGAGAACAGAGAAAATTATGAGATAAGAGCTTTACATACTTATAAGGTGGTCATTTCTTTTTTTTTTTTAAAGATTTTATTTATTCATTTGACACAGAGAGAGAGATTACAGGTAGGCAGAGAGGCAGGAAGAGAGACAGGGAGAGGAGGAAGCAGGCTCCCTGCTGAGCAGAGAGCCCAATGCAGGCCTCGATCCCAGGACCCTGAGATCATGACCTGAGCCGAAGGCAGAGGCTTTAACCCACTGAGCCACCCAGGCACCCAAGGTGGTCATTTCTTCAACACATAAAAACCCTTAATGTATGCAACTAACAACAGAGTGTCAAAACAGATGACAAAAAAATTGACAGACCTTCAAGGAGAAATATTCAAATAGTTGGAGATTTCAATACCCCTCTATCATTAATGGAAAAATCTAGTATATATAACATCACTAAGAATAAAGTTGAACTGAATTACATCAACAATCAAGTAGATCTTATTAACATTTATAGAATACCTTAGAAACAGAATGCATATTCTCTTCAAGCTTACCTAGAACATTCATGAAGATAGACTACATTCTGGACCATAAAAGATGCTTTACCAAATTTAAGTAAACAAAGATTATAGAAAGCATACTTTCAGACCACAAACATAATTAAACTAGAAATCAATAACCTAAAGAGAGCTATAAAATCCCAAAATACTTGAAGACTAAACAACATATTTTTAAATAACACAGGGGTCAAAGAAATTTCAGGAGAAATTTTTAAATATTTTGAATAAATGAAAATTAAAACATAATTTATCAAAATAGGTGGATACAGTGAAAGCCGAGCTGAAAGGGAAATTCATAATATTGAATGCATATATTAGAAGAAAGGCCTAAAATCAATAATCTAATCATGCGTCTTAAGAAAGTAGAAAAAGAACAAATTAATCCAAAGTAGAAGAATAGAAATACTACTGATTAGAACACAACTTAATGAAATTAAAGAAAGGAAAACAACAAAAATAAATTAGTGAGAACAAAACCTTGTCCATCAAAAAATAAGAAAATTGATAATATAGCTAGATTAAGGAAAAAAGACAAAAATTACTAATATCAGAAGTGAAAGAGAAGACATCACTAGAGATCCCACAGACATTAAAATGATAAATTAATATTGCATATAACTTCATGTTCAAAAATGCATAATTTAAATGAAATGGATGAACTCTTTGGGAGACACAACCAATAGTAGATATTCTGAATAGACCTGCAACTGTTATTACTGTAGCTGCCTGATGCCTTTCCTATATAATTTTGGAAATGACCCAGCTTTTTTATTTGTTCTAGAAGAAATATTGGCTCACTATTAGCTATCTACCTTATTAAAAATAATAGTGTCTCCACAGTGCTTTAGTTATTTAAAATTGCATTACTATTAAGGAAGTATCAAGAAAAGCATCTATGCTTTAAAAAAAAGATTTTATTTATTTTTTCATGGGAGAAAGAAGGAGAAAGAGGCTGGAGGAAGAGTAGAGGGAGAAGGACAAACAGACTCCATGCTGAGCTCAGAGCCTGACACAAGGTTTGATCTCAGGACCCTGAGATCAAGACGTAAGCCAAAACCAAGAGTCAGATGCTTAACTGACTGAGACATCCAGGTGCCCAACAAGCATCTATGCTTTAAGAGAAGATATTTACAAAGTCAACCTCAGCAAATCCACACATATACCCATAGGGATAAAGAAACTATGCCCAAATTTTCTTTGTACTGTCTTTGCCACTCTGCATTCCTGGAACATATTTTTCCACTCATGTCAGTGGTTTGAAAAGTGGATGAATGTAACCCAATAATATTTAATACTTAACATCTAAACTTTTTTACTTGATCAAAGTACAAGCTCCACAGACTTGAAGAGACATAACTACTTGATGTGAAAATGCAGAAAGAGAAAGACTGATCATAAGCCCCATGTTATTCAGCTTGTGTCTTATTATTCATTGACTCTATCCATCTGTTTAATAAACTCCATAGATTACTTTGGTTTTTAATCAAAAGCAAAATGAGGGACTTCATTGTCCAATATATTCTCTTCTTCTAAATCCACACAGAACAGGGATTTATTTCCTATAAAGGAAATATGTAAAGGCAGATTGTAGTGTTCCCTGGGAAAATGACCAGCTACACAGAAGGGTTCAACAGTTTTGTATGGGAAATGACAAAAGGAATTAGGGATATTTAACATGGGTACATGATTTAAGCAAAATTAAAACTATAAATATTATAAAAGCTTCACATGAAAGTATGATTGGATGTGTTTTATATTTTTCAAGAAGGTCAAGCTAAGACAAGGAGTAAAAGAGACATGAAGTCAGGTTTCAATTACCAAAGACTTAAAATATAATTAGATCTGTCTGAACATGGATTAACTAAGTACAATGGAGAACATTTCATAATAGTCAATACTCTGGGGAGAATATACATATCGCATTAGAGAATAGGTGTTTTAAAAAACAATCCTACTTATAAATGTCCTTGGAAAATAATGAAGGTAAAAGTATTCCTGTAGGAGAAAAAAATAAAGCTAAGCTTGAACTGATGAAAGAAAAATGGGAAATAGCTAAATCATAAAAAATGAGAATTTATGAAAGAAATTTAAAAATCCTATTGAAGGGATAAATGGGGAACAGGTATCAACAACAGATTTGAGGTCCCTATAAACCATGTGAAGCAGATTATAGTTTAATAAAGTTTAATCAGATATTTATAGTGAAAGGATTCATCTGCCAAAAAAGTTGAGTCCCAGTTCATGGAAAATTAGGTTCTCTGAACAGTGCTATATGTAACATAGATGTTTGACCAAATTTAATGACTTTATCTTTTTTAAATTTAATTAACCAAGGTATGGTAAGTACATCATTAGTTTTTGATATAATGTTTAGTGATTCATTAGTTCAGTATAACACTCAGTGCTCATCATATCACATGCCTCTTTAATGACCATCACTGAGTTACCCCATCCCCCCACCCACCTCCCTTTCCTCAACCCTCAGTTTGTTTCCAGGAGTCAAGAGTCTCATATGGTTTGTCTCCCTCTCTAATTTCTTCCCATTCAGTGTCCCCCAACCCATTGTCCTTTGCACTATTCCTTATGTTCCACATATGAGTGAAAAATATGATAATTACGTTTCTCTAATTGACTTATTTCACTTAGCTTAATACCCTCTAGTTCCATCCATGTTGATGTAAATGGTAGATAGTCATCCTTTCTGATGATTTAGTAATATTCCATTGTATATGTGAACTACTTCTTCTTTATCCATTCATCCATTGAAGAACATCTCAGCCCCTTTCACAGTTTCACAGAATATAAAAGACTTTATCTTTTTTTAATGGTCTGCCTCATTCCTGCTGGAAGTATAAGTTAATACAGCTTTTCTGAAAAGCAATGGGGTAATACACATCAGAGACTTTACAATAATCATAACTTCTAACCCAGTACTTTCACTCTTAGAAATTTATTCATGGTTGAAAAGTATGCTAGATATACATAAAATTACATTTGTTACAGCTTTGTTTAGGCAGTGAGATACTGGATAAGTTCCATCCAACAGTAAGGAATTGGTTCAAAATTTTCATATTCAATTGCATATATTATAGTCAAAAAAGTATGCAAATGTTTATTTGTTGACATTATTTATATATTTCTATATACTATGAATATAAAAGATATGATAAAATATGACATAACATCAGAAGTGAAACAGTATGGAGAAGATGATTTCTTTTCAGTAAAAATAAGTTTCACTTCATATATTTTTAATGTATCTGAATGGTTAAAATCTAGAAGGATTTATATTAAAAATTACTATTAATTGATCTTGAGTGCTATTTTATCCTTTGTTAATTTATGTTTTCTAATGACTAGTTAACATTGGTTATATAACATTAAAGAAAGACTTTTTCAATAATAAATTTCTACTTTAAAATTGTTGCTTCAGGGTGCCTGGGTGGCTCAATGGGTTAAAAGTCTGCCTTTGGCTCAAGTCACAATCCTGGAGTCCTGAGATTGAGCAGGAATCTGTCTTCCTACTCATCAGCGTTCTGCTTCTCCCTCTCCCTCTTCTCCTCCCCCCCCCACTCATGTTCTCTCTTTCTTTCTAATAAATAAATAAAATCTTAAAAAAAAAACTGTTGTCTTAATTATTTTGCTAAGGCTGCCATCAGAAATACCGTAGACTGGATGCCTTAAACAATAGAAACTGTATTTTATCGCAGTTATGGAAGTCCAAGATCAAGGTTCCAGCAGTTGGATTCCTCTGAGGCTTTTCTCCTTGGCTAGTAAATGGCCTTTTCTTGGTGCACACCCATCCCTAGTGTATCCCTGTCTGATCTAAACTCTTCTTTTTTTGTTTTCTGTTTTTTTAAGACTTTATTTATTTATTAGAGAGAGAAAGAGAGAGAGAGAGAGCACAAATGGAAGGACTGGCAAAGGGAGAAGCAGACTCCTTGCTAATCAGGGAGCCCAATGCAGGGCTCGATCCCACATGACCTGAGCTGAAGGCAAATTCTTAACCAACTAAAGCACCTAAGCACCCCTGGTCTAATCTCTTCTTACAAGAATGCCAGACAGATAAAGTTAGGACACCCCAATAATCTTCATTTTAACTTAATTATGTTTTTAAAAACCCTATCTCCAAATACGGTTACTTTCTAAGGTACTGGAAGTTAAGGCTTCAACCTATACATTTTAAGGAGATACAATTTGGCCTATAACAATCTTGAGTGTAATACTCAATGTTGCTCATATTATTCTAGATTTTATAAACTTAACATAATAATTATGAATATCATGTCCCTTTATGGTATAATGAGACAAATTAGTCTAATTTGTGCTCAACCTAGTATATATCAAGGAAATCTATTTTGAGAATATATCCTAATACCCATGTTTTTAACTTTTATCAAAAAGCAGCAATCATGTATAAGACTGGGAGGGGGATCAGTTCTTATTTCAACTCTCTGATCTTTTGAATACAAAGAAGCTAAGATTTGCTTGTAGCTATCCCTACAATTTACACTATTATTCTTTTTTTAAAGATTTTATTTATTTAATTGACAGAGAGAGAGGTCACAAGTAGGCAGAGAGGCAGGCAGAGAGAGGGAGAAGCAGGCTCCCCGCTGAGCAGAGAGCCCAGTGCAGGACTCGATCCCAGGACCCTGAGATCATGACCTGAGCCGAAGGCAGAGGCTTAACCCACTGAGCCACCCAGGTGCCCCAACACTATTATTCTTTTAACAATATAGTAACAGAAAAATGTAAACATTATATTTTAAAATAGGATATAGAATTTAAAATATGATTTTGTCAGAATTTTTTCTGTATGTATTTTATTGTTATAAGTTTTCATTCTTATCAGCAAACTTCCTTGTTTAACTATGCATTGGTACTACTTCCGTAGGTCATCAACTCGGTCATATTTTAAAATTACCATACTACCTAAACATAGTGTTACACAGATCATTAGCTGAATATTTTCTTTTTTTTTTTTTTTAAAGATTTTATTTATTTATTTCACAGAGGGAGAGAGATCACAAGGAGGCAGAGAGGCAGGCAGAGAGAGAGAGAGGGGGAAGCAGGCTACCTGCCGAGCAGGGAGCCCGATGCGGGCCTCGATCCCAGGACCCTGAGATCATGACCTGAGCCGAAAGCAGAGGCATTAACCCACTGAGCCACCCAGGCGCCCTGAATATTTTCTATACTTCATATCTCATGATAGGCACTATAGAGAGTCCAGAAGTTTATGTTTATATCCTAGTCCTAATAACTTTATCAAAACCCCAAATGTGGTCATGTTGAACTTTTTCCTGGGAACATGGATGTTGACTTAGTAAGAGATAACATCACTAGTTTTCTCAAGCTATTGAAGGTACATTTGAAAATAGTATTGGTCATAGAAAGCACCGATAAAGTAAGCTGGAGGGCTCACCTAGTCTTTTACCTGTCGCCAATGTATCAGGCATGATGCTGACCAATTCACTCGTAAGGAAAATGACTTCTGTTTTCTAGTCCAGAGGAGCAGGAATTCCTGAAAAATCATATAAAGTGATTATTCCTGCCAAAATAAAAGAAAACACATAATAAAAATATATTTTTTCTCTAAAACCACAAAATTTCTAAAAGTTGTACATAAAATTTCTAAATCAACTAAATTCTAAAAATAATGTAATAAGCTTGGATGTGCATTTATCTCTTTGAATTAGTACTTTCATTTCTTTTGGGTGTATATTCAGAAGTGGAATTGCTGGATCAAATAATATTTTTAGTCTTTTGAGGAAAATAATGTTTTCCACAGTATATCTACCAATTGACATTCTTACCAACAGTGCAATTACCTGATGGCTAGTGATGTTGAGCATATTTTCATGTAGCTGTTGGCCATTTGTATGATTTCTTTGGAAAAACATCTATTCAGATCCTCTGTCCATTTCTAAATCAGATTGGTTTTTTCTCTATTGAGCTGTATGAGTTCTTTATATATTTTGGATGTTAATTCCTTAATGTTGTTTTCTCTTTTCAAATGCATGTGTTTTCCTTTGCTGTGCAGAAGCTTTTCAGGTTGATGAAGTCTCACTTGTTTAGTTTTGCTTTTGTTGCCTTTGCTTTGGTTGTCAAATCCAAAAATTCATTGTTAAGACCAGTGTTAAAGAGCTTACCACCTATGTTTTCTTCCAGGAGGTTTATAGTTTCAGGTCTTATGTTAAAGTCTTTCATCCATTTTGAGTTTACTTTTGTTCTGATGTAAGGTAAGGGTTCTCTTTCATACTTTTGCATGTGGTTGTCCAGGTTTCCCAAAACCATTTATTGAAAGAACTAACCTTTCCTTGTATATTCTTGGCTCTTTTATTAAGATTTATAGTCAATAAATGCATGGGTTTATTGCTGAGCTCTCTATTCTGTTCCACTGTTGTATATGTCTGTTTTTATGTCAATACCATACTGTTTTGATTTCAATAGCTTTGTAATATAGTTTGAAATCAGGGAGTATGACATATCCAGCTTTGTTCTTTTCTCTCAAGATTGCTTTTACTATCTTTGGGGTCTTTGGTGGTCCCACACAAATTTTAGGATTTTTTGTTCTATTTCTGTGAAAAATACCATTGGAATTTTGATAGGGACTGCACTGAATCTATAAATTCCTTAGAGTAGCATAGATATTTTAACAATATTAATTCTTTCAATCCATGAGCACAGAATATTTTTCCATTTATTTGTGTCTTCTCCAATTTCTTTCATCAATGTCTTACAGTTTTCAGTATACAGGTCTTTCACTTCCTTGGTTAAATTTATCCCTAGGTACTTCATTCTTTTTGATGCAATTTTTGCATCAAATTTATTGAGATTATTTTCTTAATTTCTCTTTCTGATAGTTCATTATTAGTAAATAGAAATGCAACTGAATTTTTTTGTGTTGAGTCTGTAAACTTCAGCATAACTGAATTTGTTTATTAGTTCTAAGAGGTCTTTGGTGGTGTCTTTTTTTTTTTTTTTAAAGATTTTATTTATTTATTTGACACGGAGAGAGAAATTACAAGTAGGCAGAGAGGCATGCAGAGAGACAGAGAGAGGAGGAAGCAGGCTCCCTGCTGAGCAGAGAGCCCGATGCGGGCCTCGATCCCAGGACGCTGAGATCATGACCTGAGCCGAAAGCAGAGGCTTTAACCCACTGAGCCACCCAGGCGCCCTTTGGTGGTGTCTTTAGAGTTTTCTGCATATAACACCATGTCTTCTCCAAATAGACACAGTTTTACTTCTTCTTTCATTCTTATTTGGATGCCTTTTATTTCTTTTTCTTATCTAATTACTCTGACTAGGACTTCCAATATTATGTTGAATAAAATTGGTGAGAGAAATCATCCTTCTCTTATTCCTATCTTATTCCTGTCCCATAAATCATCCTTCTCTTATTCCTGACCTTATTTTTGATCTTACTCCTTCGTATGCTGTTAGTTGTGGGCTTGTCATAGATGGCCTTTATTATGTTGAGGTACATTCCATCTATACTCACTTCATTGAAAATTTTAATCATAGACCAATGTTGAATCTTGCTAAATGCTTTTTCTGCACCTATTAAAATGGTCATATTATTTTAGCCCTTCAATTTGTAAATGTGGCATATCACACTCATTGATTTGCAGATTAGAAATGTCCTTATGTCCCTGAAATAAATCCTCCTTGATCATTTTAATGTATTGTTTAATTCAGTTTGTTAATATTTAGTTGAGGATTTTTGCACCTATGCCTATTAAGAATATTAGCCATTTTAAAATTTTCTTTTCTTGAGCACCTGGGTGGCTCAGTGGGTTAAAGCCTCTGACTTTGGCTCAGGTCATGATCTCAGGGTCCTGGGATAGAGGCCCACAATGGGCTCCCTGCTTGGCAGGGAACCTACTTCCTCCTCTCTCTCTCTGCCTGCCTCTCTGCCTTCTTGTGATCTTTCTCTCTCTCTCTCTGTCAAATAAATAAATCTTTAAAATAAAATTTTCTTTTCTTGTGGTTTCCTTGTCTGATTTTCGTATCAGGGTAAATCTTGCCTTGTAAAATGCCTTTTTTTTTTAAGATTTTATTTATTTATTTGACAGAGAGAGAGATTACAATTAGGCAGACAAGGATTCTTTGACAAGGGTTGGTTCTAATTTTTCTTAATGTCTTAATGTTTGGTAGCATTTACCACTGAAGCTATCTGGCTCTGGAATTTTGCTTTTGGGAAGTTTATTATTAAGGATTCAATCTCCTTTCTAGTAATCGGTGTGTTCAGAGTTTGTATTTCTTCATGATTCAGTCTCAGTAAGTAGTAAGCTTTTGGAAATTTATCAGTTTCTTCTAGGTTGTCCAATTTGTTGGCATAATTATTCATAGAAGTTTCTTAAGATTCTTTGTATTCTTGTCGTATCAGTTGTAATGTCTCCTCTTTCATTTCTTTGAGTCCCCACTTTTTTTTACTTGGTGACTATAGCTGAGGGTTTGTCAATTTTATCTTTTCAAAAAAACAGCTCTTAGTGGGAACCTGGGTGGCTCAGTGGGTTAAAAGCCTCTGCCTTCAGCTCAGGTCATGATCCCAGGGTCCTGGGATCGAGGCCCACATCGGGCTCTCTGCTTGGCAGGGAGCCTTCTTTCTCCTCTCTCCTCTCTCTCTCTCTGCCTGCCTCTCTGCCTACTTGTAATCCCTCTCTCTGTGTCAAATAAATAAATAAAATCTTAAAAAAAAAAACAGCTCTTAGTTTCAACATTTCTCATTGTCTTTTTAGTATTTTATTTACTTCCACTTTGTTATTTCTTTCCTCCTACTTTTGGTTTTGTTCGTTTTCTAGTTCACTGAAGTATAGTTAGGTTATTTACTTAAGATTTTTGATTTCTTAATATAGATATTTTTCCTATGAACTTCCATCTTTGAATTCCTTTTGCTACATTGTCCCCATTTTGATATATTATATTTCCATTTTCATTTGTCTGGAGATATTTTCTGATTTCTGTTTTTATTTTTTTTCTTTGACTTATTGGTCGTTGAGTAGCATGTTGTTTATTCTCCACATATTTGTGAGTTTTCTAGCTTTTTTGTAATCGATTTCTAGTTTCAACTAATGTAGTCAAAACAGATGCCTGACACAACTTCAATCATATTAAATTTATTAAGATTTCATTTTGTGGCTTAATATATGATCGATCCTGGACAATGTTCCATGGATACTTGAGAAAAATGTGTGTTCTGTTGCTTTTGGAGTGAATGTTCTATATATGTCTATTAAGTCCATTTGATCTAGTGTGCTCTTTAAGGCAAATGTTTCCTATCCATTGATGAGAATGGGATATTAAAAAATCTTCTACTTTATTGTATTGTTGTCTATTTCTCCCTTTAGATCTGTTAATATTTGTTTTACATATTCAGTTGTTGCTATGTCATGTTCATAAACATTTACAAATGTTATATCTTCTTGTTGGACTGACCCTTTTATAAGTATATAATGATATTTTTGCTTCTTATTAAAGTATTTTCTTAAATTTTATTTTGTCTAATTAAATATAGCTACCCCAGTTTTCTTTGGTTTCCATTTGCATGGACTATCTTTTTCCATTCCTTCACTTTTGGTCTATTTGTGTTCTTCCATCTAAAGTGAATGTCTTATAGCAGCATATACTTGGGTCTTGCTTTTTCTTCCATTCAACCAATATGTGTCTTGATTGGAAAGTTAAGTCCATTTAAAATAACTATTGATAGGTATGGATTTATTGCCATTTTCTTCATCATTTTCTGGTTGTTTTGTTGTTCCTCCATTCTTTTCTTCTTCCCTTTATCTCTTCCTTTATGACTTGATGAGTTTCCACACTGGTATGCTTAGATTCCTTTGTCTTTATCTTTTGTATATTTAGTATACATTTTTGCTTTGTGGTCACCATGAAGCTGCACAAAACAACTTATGTTTACAAGAGTCTATTTTAAGTGATAACAACTTAACTTTGAACACACTCTAATGCTTTACATTTTTATTTCCCTTCCTAAATTTTTTGATGTCACAATTTATTTCTTTTAATCTTATTTATGTGTGCTTTCAATAAAAATTTTAGGTTGCTAAAAATCGCTATTAAAGTAGGTTATTATAATTAAAGAATTTAATTTGGCAGTTAGATTAAGGTTTAGTTTTCTATTCTGTCATTTTATAATAATAAAATAACTCCTCAAAAACAAACACAAAAGAGTTATTTTTTTTACCAAGTCCAATATGCATATTTTATGTTCTCTCTAATGTAGTTGATTCTGTTTTTAAATTTTATTTTAGGTTTTGGACTTAATTTTATTTTTAGTTCCCCATACCTGATAGTAATTTCACTTATGAGATAGGAAACGTGGTATGGATAATGTTATGCTGTTCGATATGTACATCCCAGTGGCTTCTCAGAGTTCTTAGGAGAAAATTCCTGCATTAGGCATATAAAGACCTAAATGTTTTAGCCTCCACCCAATTCCCTAACTTCTGATCCAAAGCCTCCTCTACTCATTCTACTCTATTTATAGTGGTGTTTCTCTAGTTCTCATATCCTCCATGTTTCTTACTACAACATAAACTTCCCAGATGCTTTTCTTTCTACCCTAGATTCTCATTTTTTATGGCCTTAACCTCAGCTCAGCTCACTGTTATTGTCTCAGGGATATCTTGAATAATGAACAGGTCAAACCCCTATATTATAGGCAAGATATAACAAGATCATAGTTATACTTTATATTTCATTTGTGCCTGCTTCATTCACATTCATTTCTCACTTATTACTATAATTCCAGGACCTCACAAACTTAGCATACTACCTGGTAATAGTAGGAAGTTGTTTAGTATTTTGAATGAACGGTTAGCATTTATGATATCTGTCTATATATCAAGATTAATGAAGATAATAGATTATCCATGTATATAATACTGGAATTGTTCAAGAGGGATTGTATTTTATTTTATTTTATTTTATTTTTAATTTTATTTTTATTTTTTGCCCAAGGGGTACAGGTCTGCGAATCATCAGGCTTACATCTTTCACAGCATTCACCAAAGCACAAACCCTCCCCAATGTCCATAACCCATCCACCCTATCCCTACCCTCCCACCCCCCAGTAACCCTCAGTTTGTTTTGTGAGATTAGGAGTCTCTTATGGTTTGTCTCCTTCCCCATCCCATCTTGTTTCATTATTTTTCCCTCCCTACCCCCCACGACCCCCCACCCTGATCCTCAAGTTCCTCATATCAGAGAGATCATATGATGATTGTCTTTCTCTGATTGACTTATTTCACTCAGCATAATAAGAGGGATTGTATTTTAAAACAAAAACAATTTTATTCTTTCCTACCAATATTGCTTTTCCAAACCCAGTCTGTGAGGCTAGTTCTCTCTCATTATTTGGATGAATTATTGAGCAGAACTTCTGAATTTTCTGGATATAAATATAATGGAACTTCCTCTAGTCATTTCAAAAAACAAAAGTAGTTTCATTTGAAAAATTAAATGTTTAGTAATACATTAATCAAAGTCTAAACTTCACTTAAAACTTCTGTTCTCCTTCAAGTATGGTGTGATTTAGAGGAGATCCTGGGGTGGAAAAGAGGTGTATGGCTGACATTTCTTAGTGTTAGCTCCCTTCTCTGAGATTGCAAGCTGTTTAAAGCAGATTTATTCTTATATATGCAATTTTGAAAACCAAGAACTCTCTATAGATGGAGGAGTGTCATCTGCAGTTCTGTGATACATGGGTGATGGTCTTCCTGGCTGTATTTTTTAATAACTCATCCTTCAGTCCCTGGTTCTTGGGGGTTCATCTTCAACATTTGTTGAGAGTCTATCTTCCATACTTTCCTTTTTTTTAACCTGAAGGATCAGAAAGAATAGTTAACAACAAAAGAGGTTAGAAAACAACTTAAGGACAAAATGGAAGAAGCTAATATAGTTGATTCTAAAGCAGATGATAAGCAAGCATCCTCAGTAGTACTGCCGACACATGTAATTTCTCTGCATGCAACAGCAATTATTTTATTTTATTTTATTTTATTTTATTTTATTTTATTTTATTTTATTTTATTTTATTTTATTTTATTTTATTTTAAATTGGGGGCACTTGGCTGGCTCAGCCAGTAGAGCATGTGACTCTTGATGTCAGGGTTGTAAGTTCAAGCCCTATGTTAGGTGTAGAGATTACTTAAAAATAAGACCTTAGATTTTTTTATTAAAATAAATTTGATGAATAACATTTTGTAACTTTAAGGTGTACAACATGATTTGATATTGTACATACATCATATAGTGTAATATAATTTATATCCTTAATAAATTATAACATTTATATATTGTATTTATATATTGTAAAATATTATAACATTAGCATCTCCATCAAGTCATATATATATGTTTTTTCTTGTAGTGCAGATAATTAAGGTCTAGTCTTAGCAGATTTGATCTCTGGGATTTATTTGTAACTAGTTGCAAGTTTGTAGTCTTCAATTATCTCCCTCCCTGCCCTCCCCAATCCATTGTTTTATTCTCTGTTTTTATGACTTTACCTTTTTAAAATTCCTTGACAATTTTCTTTTAAGCATTTTTTAGACTGGCTCAGATTAAAAGAGATTGCAGCTTGATATAGTTCAAAGCTGTCTTGACATAATGACTACCCTCAAACTCACCACTAAAAGTATGTGCACTTTATTTGCAAAGCACATTTAAACTGATTTCAGATAATTTGTAACTGGATTGTTAACTCACTTTGCCAATAAGCAATTGATTAGAGTAAGCCAGTTTGTCTCTTTTAATAGACTAAACTATGCTTTGATGGAACAGTGTTGGTTAATTCACTCTGAAAAAGTAGTTTGGTTTTCTCTTAGCTCCTTTATTTCCTGACACCAATTGCCCTTATATAGAATTTACTATTTGCATTCAAACCTGAATTCTCAAAGTTGATCCTAAGAATAAGGAAGAAAAAAATGTTTTATTCAATAGAAATGTGAACCTGACCTTGTTTTTTTAATGCAAAGCAAAAAGAATGAATACCTTATGAGTACTGTTTTTTTTAAAGTGAAAGAGAATGACTATGTGTGAATGGGCCTAAGCAGACTCAGGGTTAGGTCCAACAGTGCAATAAATACATAGAAAAGTGAAACGGAGCAGAAAGGAGATTGAAAAGCTTTAAAGCAGATGCGGGGGTGGGGGGGACCTTGGTTTATTTTAGCTATGTGCTTCTAGACAGCTTTTTATGTAGGGAAGCTAACTCTGGGTCTTACATTCTTTAAAGGGGTCCTGAAATTGTTTGCTTCCTACTTGTTTGCTTGAGTACTTAGAAATAAAAAATAGTAATAATAATAATTAAAAAACAAAAAACAAACCTTTGTCTCTCTCTCACCCTATTTAATCACTGGGAAATGCAGACCTGAGGAGGAGGCACAGAGAGGCACAGCTACCAAACTTAATTTCAACTAACAGTTTCAGGGGGTGGGGGCTCTCAGTATGATGTTTAATTTAGAGCAATTGACAAGCCATCCAGTACACAGTGTGAGACAATTATTTACAGTAAGGTAGACTGTGCTACCAGAGGAATCTGCCCTAAAATGTAATTCTTTTCCTAAGCACCCCCTACACACACCCCGTGCTTTTCAAAGTATTATATTCCAGAAAAGCACCGCAAGGTAATAATTGCTTCCAATTATCTTTAAAATCACTTTAACCATTAAACATTTGCTAAATCCGGAGCAACTAGAAGAAATATATTGAAATGCGGGGGTGCCACCAAAATGGATTCCTAAAAGGATGGAGAGATTCAAAGTTTTATTAATGCTGCTTTGGTTTGGAGGAAAGTCAATAATCGGAGCACTGCCAGAAAGATAGGGAAGGCAGCTCACCTGCTGTTGGACAGGAAAGTGCCCTAGCCCCACAAACAGGCTGTATTCTGATATAATTTATCTTTGCCAGAGAGCTTTGTGGTAGGCAGAATAATACCCTCCACAAAGAAATCCAACACCCTAATTCCTGAAACCTGCTACATATTGTATTTTATTTTATTTTATTTTTTATTATTTTTTAAAGATTTTATTTATTTATTTCACAGAGGCAGAGCAATCACAAGGAGGCAGAGAGGCAGGCAGAGAGAGAGAGAGGGGGAAGCAGGCTCCCTGCCGAGCAGAGAGCCCGATGAGGGCCTCGATCCCAGGATCCTGAGATCATGACCTGAGCCGAAAGCAGAGGCTTAACCCACTGAGCCACCCAGGTGCCCTACATATTGTATTTTATATGGCAGGAAAGGACTTTGCAGTTGTGATTAAGTCAAATACCTAGTTGGGGCGACTGGGTGGTTGAGTTGTTAAGGGTCTGCCTTCAGCTCAGGTCATGATCCCAGGGTTCTGGGATCAAGCCCTGCATTGGGCTTCCCTGCTCTGAAGGAAAGCCTGCTTCTCCCTCTCCCACTCCCCCTGCTGGCATTCCCTCCTTCGCTGTATCTTTCTCTGTCAAATAAATAAATAAAATCTTTTTTTTAAAAAAGTTAAATACCTAGAGATAGGGAAATTTCTCTGGATTATTCACACGGTCCTAATGGAATCACAAGGGTCCTTAAAATTGAAGAGGAATGCAGAAGAGGGAGCTCAAAATTATACATTGTGAGGACTCAGTACTTGGTTGCTAAAATTGAAACAGGGGAAGGTGGCCATGAGTGAAGAAAGAAGCCTTTAAAAGTTGGAAAAGGCAAGGGAACTAATTCTCTCTGACAGCCTCTAGAAGTTATATAGTCCGGCCAGACCCTTGATTTTAACTCTGTGATGGACTTCTGAGTTCTAGAACTATAAGTCAATAAATATGACCTTTAGATACAAGTATATTAACTCAACAAACATTCATTGGTTACCACAAACCTTTCTGCTATATACTGGTGTAAGAAAATGAAAGGTCTTCAGAAAGCTCACAGTATATATTACCAATATCATTTAAAAGAACATTTAGTGCTTCAACCATTCTTTGACACTATTCATTTACCTCTAAGTCCTTTCAACTATGGCTTCTCTAGTCTTAGGATCAGTAAAGAAAATAATTACTTAAGAATTCTTGCTTTGGAACCACTACTAGTGCAAAACACAGAGTGAGAGAAAGTAACTAATACTTTTCTCAATCTCCAAAACAACTGACATGGAAAACAAAGGCAGAAGAAAAATTATTAAATTTCCTTAGTACCCAGAGCCCACTGACAAGTCCTTGAAACAGGCAGAGTGACATTCTTCTAGGGACCCAACTGCTTCAATATTTAATACTTTGCTAAGGGCAAAAGGCAATCCCAGCCTGACACCCCCCACCCCCCACCAGGATCCTGTAAGCCTGCTTTAATGTATAAAAATTCCTTTGGGAACTTCCTTTATCTCTAAATCCCCCAAGGTACATATTGGCAACCATCCCCCAAGCATATGGACCACCAATACACATCTGAAGGGTCTCATGACTAAGGTTTTTTTAGATGGTAATAAATGACTTTTCCCCAACAATAGCTAGCCCCCTGGAGGTCCTGGAAACCTTGCTTCCAAAATTCCTTATGGATTTATACTATCCCTAACCCCCTCCCAACTTGAAAGTATATAATCTTCATGACCCCAGTGCAGCTCTTTCTGCCCATGGGTCCTGTCACCATGTTTTAATAAAATCCCTTTTGCACCAAAGACTTCCCAAGAATTCTTTCTTTGCCATCAGCTTTGAACCCTAATGTCTTTCCTACATCAACAACCTCTTGGAATGGGACTCTTGTTGCCATTGTAATATAATAAAAGGAATTTAGAGGTGTTAGGTAACTTGCTAATGATCACAACAGCTATAATTCACAAAGACAGATCTGGGTCTGTCTGCTCCCAAAAATAGAATGCCAGCCACTTCACCACACTGACACCAACTTCATGACAGTATTGGTAAAAACTCATCACACAACGTTTTAAATAGAGAAGTGGAGAAATATATTGTTATTCCTATTATTTTTCTTCCAGTCTGGTCTGGATACCTCACTGGGTTGCTGTAACTATCAAAGGGACATGGAAAACACCTGTGCAAGTCAAAAAACACTATTGTTTCCCTTAGACATTTATATTATTCTATGACATACATGAATTTTTTTTAAATTGAAAACTACCATAGATAAAAATCTCTTTAGCTGATTAAGTCACTTGGTTACAATATATGTTTATTATGTATGTTCCACATGTATTAAAATAACTAACTATAAAACAGCTAATATGCATTAACTATTTATTATATGCCAGCCACCATGCTAAAAGTTTTATGTACATTATTTCATTACATAATTACAATACACCCAAATGATAATTTTGGGCTTTGTTTTTAATTATCCCTATCCTGAAGGTTAAAATAGTAAAAAAAAAAAAAAAAAAAGTGAGTAAATCACTCCAAGTCATACAGATAGTGTTAAAGATGAGTTTTCAACCCATACAGTCTACTGTACATCTCCAAAGCCACTTTGTAGCATAGGCTTAAATTTATGTTTTATCTTCATGCAAACCACCTATTTAATTCCAGCATTAAGCTCTATGACAGTAAAGAGGATATAAAAATAATTATCATTCCTCTCAAGAGCCCTAGCAAGAAAATTTAGGCAAACAATTTAAATTAATTAATCCTGTGGTATAAATCTCAGAGCACACATTCTAGTGTGACGATATTGGATATATTTATTTCAAATACTTAAATTAATTATTCTTTCTCTAGTTGTATGAAAGGTTAACACAAACTAGGACTGGGAATGCTAGCTTTAATATGGCAACTTTGAGTCATGTTTTTATGTTACTCCTCCTAAAATTAATCTAAGATAGCCAAGAGAGTAAAAAACAAGACAAAACAAAACAAAAAAACAAAACTAACAAACAAAAAAAACACAGAGATAATCTCAGGAAACATATTGAGGTTTGCTGGAGGGGAGGAGAGTGAGAGGGATAGAGTAGCTAGGTGATGGACTTTGGGGAGGGTATATGCTATGGTGAGTGCTGTGAATTCTGTAAAACTGTTGAATCACAGACCTGTACCCCTGAAACAAATAACACTTTATAAAAATAATTATAAAAATTAAATAAAATTTATATAATTTTTAATAAAAAAAACCTGTCCTCTCCACAAAAAAATAAATAAATAAAGTAAAAACAAAACCCCAAAAACAAAACTGAATTATCAACCTCCAGTGAAATTCAGAGAATTTTTGGACCACAAAATACGAGAAAAGAAAAGTAAAAAATAAAGAGTGAAGATGAAATAGAAGTGCCTGGAGACACTCAGAGGAGAAATCTGTTGTTGTTGTGGATTTCAGAAAAAGTCAATGGATCTTCCCTCTCTATAGGAAATGATCCAGATTAAATTTCCATAATCTGAGTGAGGCTGACCAGCAACACTGCTTTGATTCCCAATTAGAATAGTTTCTCAAAAAGCAGAGAAGATAGTAGAATGAAAGCTCACACAGAAAAGCCGTATTTTGAAAGAGCAATATACATAAAACATGGGTGGAGGAAACTTTGTGTTGCAAACAATGCTGCAGTGAGGATTTAAAGTTGCACTGGATGGGGCACCTGGGTGGCTCAGTCCTTAAGCTCAGGTCATGATCCCAGGGTCTTGGGATCCAGCCCCACATCAGGCCCCCTGCTTGGCAGGAAGCCTGCTTCTCTCTCTCCCACTCCCCCTGCTTGTGTTCCCTCTCTCGCTGTGTCTCTCTCTGTCAAATAAATAAATAAAATCTAAAAAAATAAATAAATAAAATTGCACTGAAGGGAGCCTGGGTGGCCCAGTGGGTTAAAGCCTCTGCCTTCAGCTCAGGTCATGACCTCAGGGTCCTGGGATCGAGTCCTGCATCAGGCTCTCTGCTGAGCTTCCCCCTCTCTCTGTCTGCCTCTCTGCCTACTTGTGATCTTTCTCTCTCTGTGTCAAATAAGTAAATAAAATCTTAAAAAAATAAATAAAGTTGCACTGGAACAATATGATGTTAAGAACTCACAGATATATACTAAACCCTGTGAATGAAGGAGAATTACTATTTGCCCACAGCACACAACTCTTATTCCACATACAAAACTCTTCGAAAAAACAAACAAACAAACAAAAGATCAGACTTGTTTAGAAATAACTTACTAGAAGGTCTTATGTATATGTAGGAATGTGCACCTTTAGGGAAATGCAAATCAAAACTACAAAGAGATGAATGTTACTTCACATCCACTAGGATGGCTATAGTCAGAAAGATGGAAGATAACAAACGTTGGAAAGGATGTGAAAAAATTGGAACCCTCATAAATTTTCAAAAGGAATACAAAACGGTTCAATACTTTGGAAACCATTCCTCGAAAAGTTAGACATTGATTTACCGTATGTCTCAGTAATTCTATGTCTAGGTATATAACCAAGAAAAATGGATACATGTTCACATAAAAACTTCTACATGAACGCTCATAGTAGTGTTACTTATAATAACCAAAAAGTGGAAACATCCCAAATGTGCATCAACTGATGAATGAATAAACAAGCTGTACTATATTCATAAATAGAATAATAGTCATAAGAAGGAAGAAAGTACAGATAATTTCTGACAATATGGATGAACATTTGAAGCATTATAAGTAAAAGAAGCTATACTGAAAAAGTTCCTGTATTGTATGATTCCATGAGTGAAATATCCAAACTAAGCAAATCTGTAGAAATAGAAAGTAAGTTTTGAGTTGCCAAGGTCTGGGGGGAGGGAGTAAGGAGAGATGAATGCTAATGTGTATGGGTGATGAAACTACTAAAATTAGATAATAGAGATCGATGCAGAGCTTTGTGAAACACCAAAATCCCTTGACTTACAAAATTTAAAAGAGTAGGTTTTGTTGTATATGAGTTACATTTCAATTTTTAAAATACATTGTGAGAAAATATGAAAATATAAGGGTAAATGGAAGTCAAGTATACGAGTGTGTCCATGGAAAGAACTAGAATAATGAAACAGGAAAACATTATTTACGTATGCCATTAAAGAAAAATTTCCTGATATAATTACTTAAATCTTGGTATTTAAAAGAAACACTGTGTATATAAGGAGGGGGAAATGACACCAAACAAGCAACACTAAAATAACTTCATGAATTTACTTAAAAAACAATAACTTGAATAATTACATAAAATATTATACATAAAGAAAGAGGAACAACTTAGTCATCATATATTCTCACGAATAGACAACCTTAGAACAATGCCCACGAAATCTTCAGAGAAAAAAAGAATTGTCAAAGAATTTCATGCCTAGCCAAACAATACTGCAAGCACAAAATCAAAATTAAAACACACACACGCACACACACACAGAAGCATATGAGTGCCCAGGGAGCATTGTTCCTATAAGTTATTCCTGAGGAAACTACTGGAAAATGAACCTAATTTGTGAATTAATTAGTGTAGCAAAATTCCAGCATTAAGTATTGAGTACATGAATTCTTTGACTAAAATCTAAAATAAATATGGCAATTATGGTTACAAATAATGGAAAAATTATGTCTTAACAAAATAAAAATAAGATTTCTAAAATTATCAGGTTGAAAGAAGGTAGATGTTCCTGTACATCTCTGGTCTGTTTTTTTCAATTTTTTAAAATAGTAGATTGACAGACATAATTAAAAGCTATTAACCTATATTTTAGATATGTACATAGATTTGAAATTATAAAGATTAAGCCAAGAAAAACAATATAACAGGAAATGAAATGAAAATGGCAGAATTATCCATCTGAAGATCCACGAGCTAAAAAAGGAACTCTTTTGTGGGACGCCATCTCAGTGGTGACACTGTAAAGTCCAGATTGCCTGACATACTGGGAACCATGTCTTGGGGGTCAGGTTAACAACATGCTAAATGTGAACTGTCAACCCTCACTCTAAACTTTCCCTGTTCAGAGAATCACATGAAGACTTCATTGGGTTTTATAGTGGCTTTCTGATTTTGGTAGTCCATTGAAGAAGGGAGTTTGAAAGTTGTTGTATACTGTTAACGATCGTCTGCCCATATCCTGCCTGAAATACCATGATTGTTTATGAAAAGTATCTTTAATAAAGCTGTCTACAGTTTGGCTTGGAAAAAAAATAAATAAATAATTAAAAATTAAAAAAAACCAATATAACAATTAAATATGTTAGAAGAAAAAAAAACCTCATACAAAAGTCTTTTCCTAAAATCCTTAAATCCTAAAAGTTCTGAAGATAGCAACATTTAAGTAATCATTTAGTTTAAAACTTAATCTGAAAGTGAGGCTACTTATAATATCCCTTCTTTTGCACTGTGTGAATGATCACATATGTTACTAAAGTAATCTTAGTGTGCTCAATTCTATATGTTAGTATGTAATACATGGTATTGTAAGCACCATGTTAACTTTCTGAAAATCTTTTTTAAAAATATTTTATTTATTTAAGAGAGAGAGAGAGCAGAGGAGCAGAGAGAGAAGCACAAGGAGACTGCATCAAGGGCAGAGCCCCATGCTGGGGCTCAATTTGACAACCCTGAGATCATGACCTGAGCCAAAATCAAAAGTTGATACCTAACCAACTGAGCCACTCAGGAACACCTTTAAAATTGTAACAATGTTGAATTCCGTACCTGTGGCTCCTAAAGTTTTTCCTGAGGAAGACTTATATTAATTCTATCATCATATGGAATAGGAAAAAAAGATATTAATTAAAGAGGTTTAAAGATTTTTTTTTAAGTTGTGTTTACCTTAGATATCCACTGGAGTAAGTAGTATACATCACAAAATTTTAAAGAAGGAAATCCAGAAAGCCAAACATTTGTAAAATATATTTTAAAGCTATAAAAAACGAACCACAGCAGAACATATAAGCAAAGGAATAATATCAAATGTATCTACTATATATAAGTAGATATAAGTGAAATGAACTCACATGATAAAAAATTAAAAATGGAATTTAAAGCAAATATAACTAAAGTTGCACATAAGTCATATCCACAAAACAAAGAAACTCAAAAAGTTTGTACAAAAAATATTCCAAAGGAAAACAAATAAACAAAAATACAAATATCATAAACTTAAGAAAGTGTGTGATTGAATTCAGGATTCTAAATAAAGAAGCAAGTAGTTGTTACAATGATGAACACTCTATAATGATAAACTTTATATCCACACTGCAGATCTGATAGTTAATACTGTCTATGTGAGAATAGCATAGCATTAATATTATAGAAGCAACAACCATAGGAACACAATGAAAAACTATATATATATAGATATATATATAACTATCTATCTATCTATCTATCTATCTATCTATCTATCTATCTATATAAATTGGAGAAGACAAATTTACCTCTCAGTTTTGGCAGTGATCAAAAATAAGGTTTTAGAAAGCCAAAAAAATAATAATTGAATAACTCTAATCAATATAGTAAACAAATGCAAGCATGAGCCCCCAGTAGCCCATACCACTGTACAAGATCATCCTCTTGAATGTGGATGGTACATGTAACTTTTTTCTAACAATAAAATATGACTAAGGTGATGAGTATCACTCCTGGGTGATTTGTACCTTATATGGCAAAGGTGAAGTTATTTTGCCAGTGTAAATAAGGTCCCAAATCAATTGACTTCAAGTTAATCAAAAGATGACTTTGGATTGGCCTGACATAAGAGTCAAGCTCCTTCAAAGAAAGTTTAGAAGTCAGAAAACAGAGAAGTCACAAAGATGCTCTACCTCTGGCATTGAAAAAGCAAGCAAGCATGCTAGGAACTTCCATGAGTGATTAATGTTTTAGCCACCCCGAGTCAACAAAATAAACCGCCACTCAAAATGTGGTTCTAATATTAAGACTGTTAACATCACATACATACCAGAAGAGTATGAGAAGTTTTATTACTTACAGAATTGAGGCTTTATGGTTGGAGAAAGATGGGTCTCCCAAGCTGGTCCAAAAATAGTTTGAGAAACAAGGAAAGGAGTCTGGCTGACTCGAGAATTTTTAAATGTGAGGATGAAGGCATGTGAGGGTTCCCACTGTGAGAAGGGACTGGCCTGGTTTGACTTTCCCACTGGTGGCAGAGGATGGAACACGCATGCAGGCTTTCCTTTCAGCTTTCCCAGATTTGGGGCAGAGGGGGATAAGGGAAGCATGAAACTTAAAAGCTGTCAGCTAACAGAAAACTGGAGTCAGACTTATTAAAACTCACTTGTGATATTTGACAGATGACTGAAACTTGCTATTACTATGTGATTAATAGTAAACTTGGTTATGTAGGTCATTATGGTGCTCTGTGGGGCCTGTAACCTGAGGTCGGGAAGGAAGTTTCAGGATCTGTTAAATGCTTTAAGAGTTCAATATTGTATGTTCTTAGAAACGACACAAACACCTTGATCTCTCTCAATAATGTCTGTAATTCCAGAAAGGAAAAGGGTATCCTGTTGAGGCCTCGTATTTTGGCTTTAGTAAGTGTAGCGACATGTGGGAACTTGGTTTATATTTTGGGTATCTATCAGACAAAAGATTCTGAGGTTCTTTGTGGTAATCTTTGGTATCTATCCTTTATCAGGGTCATCCTGGTTAAGGGTTGAAAAGCAAGATCTTTCCAGTGAGTCCCATCATATGTAATAAATTGTGTAAACACCCAGTGGCATTCACTCTATTTATCCTAAGGGACTTCCCAGGAACCCAAGTGTTCTGGGAGATGAGTGACAACCTCCTCCATACTAACTGTTTTACTGGATAAAGGTCCATGGGGGTCTCATTTTTTCATGTCAATTTGGAAGTTTCGAACACTTAATTTTACCTTATTACTCATAACTCCTCAAACTCCTGAGAGATTGACTTACTGGGACCCTACACATTTTGGCTACTGCTGCTGCCCATGCCGGGATCCTGATTCTTAGGGTTATAGAGGGAAACACCCATGGCTTCCTGTGGCACATCAAAGGGGTTAATGAAAGTTTGACTTAAACCCAGGGTCCTTCAACCCCATAAATAGCCATTGTCATGGGGGACACCCTTAACCCTTATTATACTCATTTGAGGCTCTCTGGATGAAGAAATTTATAAATAGAGCAGAGAAAGAACACTGAAATATATCCAACCCAACATTTATTAAAATGTTGTCCTAAAAGAATAAAGAGATAAAAGACATCTTACTGGCTTCTGCACCTCTGTGACATAGATTCTGAATTAAATTTTATATGTACTCTAATGCGTCAATTGGCAAACCTTTATGAACTTAATTAGCATCAGAGCTCACCTGTAGTGTCACTACATTTAAATAAGGTACTCCCTACAATTTTAAGGGCATTCTTGAATTTAAAATAGAGACCAAACTGGTATGCTTCGCCTTGACCATTGGGACTATGCCCCAGAATCACAACACCCATTCCCCTAAAATACCATATAGTGGGCATGGATGTTCTAACCAAAATTAGAATACTCTGTTGAAAAAGAACTCAACTACAACCATTTCGACCTCAAGCTTTGTAATTAAGTTCTGTTTCCCAGCCTATTTCTTAACTCAGGCAAAATGTCCTGTGGGAAAAATATCCCTTGATGGGATCCCAAACTTCCCCTTCAACAGGAACTGCCTTGAGCTGGAAGACCCTGACTGTGATCCAGCCCTAGACGTTAATGGCCTAACCTGACCTTCGATGCCCACCTACATGGACTCACCCACTAACCTTTATCCCACATTTTCCTTATTATATAAACCTGGGACTTTTTTTTTTTTCCACTTAGGGGACAGTCTTTGAGATGTTAATCTACCGTCTTCCAGGCATTGACCTCTCTCAAATAGACTCCTTTCTTGTTGCACCAAAACTTCCTCTGTCTCTGGGTTTTGTCAGTGGCATGTGGCCGAGCCTAGTCTTTTTGAGACCCCTGAGCCAGGTGCTCTTGCACCCCTGAGCTCCCAGCACAATACCAGAGCTTTGGATCTAGAGCTAAAGTTGAGGTGACAGAAAAATTCATACCCTTAAACATTCATGTTACTAAGAGTTTTCAAGTGGAATGAAAATAAATTAGTTAAGCTCCAACTGAAGAGTTAAAAAATAATAGAACAATGAAATAAATCTAAGAAAAATGAAAGATAATATAAGTGTAAATTTTATAGATTCAAAATCCTTTTTTTAAAAAGTAGTTTTTATTTTTT
>LNAC01001050.1:559-25599 GCA_002007465.1 Ailurus styani | reverse complement strand
ACCCCCCACCCTGCCCCTCAAGTTCCTCATATCAGAGAGATCATATGATAATTGTCTTTCTCTGATTGACTTATTTTGCTCAGCATAATACCCTCCAGTTCCATCCATGTTGTTGCAAATGGCAAGATTTCGTTTCTTTTGATAGCTGCATAGTATTCCATTGTATATATATACCACATCTTCTTTATCCATTTATCTGTTGATGGACATCTAGGTTCTTTCCATAGTTTGGCTATTGTGGACATTGCTGCTATAAGCATTCGGGTGCATGTGCCCCTGAGGATCACTACCTTTGTGTCTTTAGGATAAAAAAAAAGTAGAGTTTTTAAAAAGACCATGAGTTAGTTATTTCTGATAAATAACAAAATATATAAATGTTTATCATCCAGTGAATAAAGAAAGAATAAAATATTGAAAAATAAGAAATATAACTACAGGGATATCATAAAAACACAGCAGATTAAAAGAATTCCAAGCGACTATCTGGATCAATTTTATGCAAATAAGTTTGATAAACTGTATAAAATGAGTAATAATGATATCTGAGAGAAAAGCCATTCAAAGAGCCACCCTCTTGCAACCTCACACAGTTTCCAAGAAGCTATGCTCCTAGGAGGATTTGCTAGGTAATTATGCCAAATAGTTAAGGAACAAATCGTGTAATGCTGGTAAAATTTTCCAGAACTTAGAAAAAAAATATTGCAAGTTATTTTGAAGACATGGGCCAACAGTAGAACAAGACTGCCAAATGATATCACAAGTGAAGAAAATTATGAATCAGTTTACAATTAAATAAACTGAGTCCTATGCTTAACCCTGTAGATATTTAAAATGTACTTAAAATATCACCTTCCTTTCTTTTTAAAAAAGCTCTTAAATATAGGAATATATATATACATATACATATATATATATATATATATATATATGTGTGTGTGTGTGTGTGTGTATATGTAGATATTTTAAAGTCTGTATCATGATGAATCCCAAAGCAAAATGCTTAATTGAAAAACATTGGAAATATTCCAATTGTAGACAGACCCAAGACAGGGGTTTTCAATCACTGCTCTAAGGTCACTGCACTGCAAGACAGAAATATGTTTTCAAGGAATACGATATGAGTGATGTCTCCTCCCCACCTTGCCCAACTCAGCTCAACTGGACACTTTTATTTGACATTGCTCTGAATGAATTGCCCAACAAAATTAAGTAAGAAGAAGAAAAACTGTTATAATGACAGAAAAACTGTTATAAATGACATGAGAGTTCATAACCTATCTAGAGAGAAAATTGATATACAGGAATCACTAGTCTGCAACACAAACACCAGCAATTAGAAGAGGAGATGGGAGGATGTTTAATACAAAATATCTATGAATAGAACCCCCCATCCCCCAAACACACACCATTGGGAGTAAAAGTTTGAAACACTAGTGAGAAACACAAATGAGGCCATGAGCCGTGGAAAGACACACTTAATCTTGGGAGAAAATACTTCAATAAAAATGAAAATTCTCCCAAATTAGTATTGAAATTTAATGCAGTCACAATGAAAAGACAGCAACATTCTGAAAAAAAAAGGGGAAAAATGCAAAGTTTTCAAACCTCACATAGAGAAATAAGAAAGAAAGAAAAAGGATATTTCTGAAGAAAAAAAATGGAGGGAAAATTAGTTCTGGGGAGATGGAGTAGACACATTCCTCCCACTAATTAAAGCTAACAACTCTGGACATTACATACAAAGCAAATATAACAAGTCTCTAAAGAGGAATGGCTAAGATTCTTAGATTCAAGGAAGAATGTGATGGTGAGTTCCCTGCATTTTATTTTTCCTTCATATATCTCAAACTGAATACTGGAGAAGTCAGCACCCAGGAAATACCAATGGGCAACAAAACAAAACAAAATCCAAAAAGATAAGACAAAAATAAAAGTCCAAGGAAAGTCTGCAGAGTCAGGTCCAAAGTACTCCAGACAGAGCACTTTTAATAATAATCATTCTGCTGCCAACACCACAGAAATACTGTGGCCACACCCCCTGCCTGACAGAAAAGGTGAGTGGGAACCTGGAATCCCTACCCTTGACAGGGTGTCACAGATACCCCAATCCCTGGCACTGGCGTTGAAGAAGGTATTCCGGTGCAGAGCCCGGACGTGTTGGTCCCCAAGCTCCTGGGAGCTTCCTGGGTGTGATTTGAAACTGGCCCCCTTATTCAGGCCAGGGAGAGAAGAAGAAAGAGGCAGGTGCTCCAGATGGGGCAGATGGGGAGGGAGCAGGCTCAATAAACAAGGGAGCTTACCTCCAAGTCTTGCCTTGGGCTTCACAAGACAAGATGTCTGGACCTGCCTGCCATATTTTAAGTATATATAGAGCCATTGACTGGGCTCAGTCATGTACTTTTCAGATCTCAGCAACATGTCACCCTCTCAAGGCTGTGTCCTTGGAGCAGCCTCTGGGAGTGGAAAGGCAAGCAGAATATACATTCTAACGATGGGAGGAGAGGGGAACCTCTGACTGCCTGGTCCAGCTCACAGGTCAAACAGCAGTCATGTCCTCTTGATTACATCCCCCGACACTCTGCTCCCAGTGATCCACTTTACAATTTCATATGTACCTCCTTCACCTCCAGTCTTCTGCATTTTGCCCTGAGATGTCAGAATGAGTTTCATGAGGATGGAGGTGGCCCTTTGGAAGCTATCTGGCTGCACAAGAGACAGAAGCCACACGAACAATACTGGCTCATGCAAGAGAAACACAGATTAAGACAATGATTCCCAAAGTCAGTGACAACTTTTTTCCAAGAGCTCCCTGATCTGAACCACTGATAAGTCTCTTACACTGGGGCATTCACTATGTCCTCATGTGGGTTAATAAAATGATATATTAACAGACTCATGGGTATGAACACATGCATTCTGTTTGGATAACAGTACAGCTATCTCCTTCTGAGACAGTTATAATGTTCAACGCCATCCTATATTGGAGGACAGTTCTTTTCATTTGTGGCCCCAGTGTTTGGTGTTCAGAAAGGACAGGCTTTGTTACTATCATTCAGGACTTACTGGGTAAATTTAGTAGGGCTTCTATATATGTTATAACATTCTTCAGGCCAGTGGAGGGAAAAGATGGCAATCAAACAATAGATCAGTGGAAAAGAGAATTTACCCACCTGGCCTTGAGGAGAGGTAGGGTGGCAGATTTTTGGACTGTGACCAGGTTGTGCAGACCATATAAGTTGGGGAAGCAGACAATTAGGTGGGAAGAGATGGACTCCCATCTTTTCCCCTCTTTCAATGAATGGTGTGTCTTCCATTCAAGTTATAGTGCATTTAAACAGGTCCAGCTTTAGGAGAAGGAATGGAAAAGTGAATTGGGGTAAATTGGAGGGGGAGATGAACCATGAGAGACTGTGGACTCTGAGAAACAAATTGAGGGTTATGGAGAGGAAGGGAGTAGGGGATTGGGTGAGCCTGGTGGTGGGTATTAAGGAGGGAACGTATTGCATGGAGCACTGGGTGTGGTGCATAAACAATGAATCTTGGATCACTGAAAAAAATTAGAAAAAAAATAAATAAAATAAACAGGTCCAGCTTGTTGCAGGGCAATGAGATTCCATTGGAGATTGAGTAGTTCCCCTTCATCCAAGGCTACAAGGTAATGAAGCCATTGCAAATTCTAGTAGGTAACTCCTTTCCCAAGAGTGATGGGATTTGGTGTTCTCAGTAGCATAACATGTTGATCCATGGTGAGAGTTGGCGCAATGGTTGTTTCCTATGACTGCTACACATCTATGGTGTTGGGTGTATCAGCAGCGGTCCCCAGCCTGTCACAGGGAGCATCAGGCCTCACTGGTTGATCATTCAAATGTGTTAAAGCCTGGGACAGTACTTTAGTCCAGCTAAGGTGGTTTTACCTATTAACAATTTAATCTACTGCTTTAATATTCCATTTTTCTTTTTATCAACCCTGTTGTTTATAGATTTAGAGGAGATGGAACCTCATTTAATGCTATGTTCTTTTGCCCCATCTTACATGTCATGACCCCTGAAATGTAACCCCAATCACTGTCTATTCCAGAGGGCATCCATACCTAACTCAGCTTCTGTAATGCCCTAATGGTAGTAACCTGGTTTGCATCTTGACAGGGGAAAGCTTGGGTCAGCAAGATGCAGTGCCACACAAACCAAAGCATATTTAGAACCCCCATCCAGAGGGAGGGGACCAATAGAATCAATTTGTCAATCTCTTACCGGTTGTGAACTCCAGTGAATGATCCCAGTCTCCTTTGGCAGTTGCCTTGTGAATTGTCTAAAACACACAGGACATGGTGTTGCTGCACTAACCAAGTCACTATTCTTCAAGGGCACATCTTCATGTTTGGCAACACATCATCTCACCTGGGCACTGCAGTGGCCACTCTTTCTATGCACCCAATCTGCGGTAACCCTGTAGGGTCAGTTGTTAACAGTTTGTACACAGCTAGGGCATCAGATTTTTGATTGCTAGGGGGTATCAGTGTCTTATGAGCCAGGATGTGCAAAACAGTGAGAACTGCTTCAGGTTCTTGCAGATGGATTCAAATGCCTTTTCACATGTCTTGACCCTTTTAAGGTCTTATATATAATCATCTACCCCTTGGCTTTTGTTGTCCAAGTCAGACAGTTAATCATTTCACAACAGCCCAAATCTCAGTGCAAGGGGATCATCAGTCAAACCACTCTGAGTTCATCCAACTGGCTGCTGTGGTTCCTCCCTCCCTGAGAGGACCTGCCAAAGTAGCTCTCTGCACACTGCTAGGAGCTGTCCCTCTCTAGGGGTCTCTCAGACTCCTGTCACTTTCCAGAACTGGGACCAAAATCCTAGGGGCAAGGTCCTTTTTTTTTTTTTTTTTTTTTTGGTCTCAGCCATAGTGCCTGACCCACAACTTCCAGAGTCACAGACACACCTAACTCAAATGGTGGCCCTATTTGGGGGATGCCCAGAGCTTTAACCTACATCACTGGTATTTCTGCTTCCTCAAAGGTGGTATATGGCTCTATCCCTACTCCTAAATGTGCCCTTTCTTTACGAGGTGGTATAAGGAATGCGGGCACTATGAAGGGTAAGTAATGAAAGTCCTCCAAACCCCAAGAATCCAACAAGGGCTTGTATCCCCTTTACATTTTTAGGGCCTGGATGGGCTTTTATCTTATCAAACCCAATTTCTGGGACAGCTTCAGTTTTACCCAACCAAAGGACTCACAAAACCTTGTGGTAGTACATGAGCCTTGAGTTATCTGTGGTTTACCACATATCCTCTCCCTCACAGATGTTTCAGCAAAATCTGCAGTGTCCTGCAACAAGGGGAAGTCTTCACATCTTGATATTATATTATCACTATAATGAGCCCATTTTACTGATGTGGGAGGGAACAAGAGGACAGTTCTCGGGTTACTATCTCATGACATATTGTGAGGATGCACAGGTAGCTTTGGGGAAGCATATGAAAGATTTCTTACTGTCCCTTCCATATGAAAAAAAATTATCTTAGCTATATCAGAAACTTGTCAAAGTCTTCTCCTTGAAAATAAAGTGCTTTTGTAAGAATAGTTTCTGTCAAACCATTGGAGTAAAATAGTAAGTCTCAGCAAATGGTGAAGAACTTAAAAATGGTTATGGTTAAAGATATGATGAGAATTTATCATAAAGCAACTGACAAGGGAATTTATTTCTGTGACATGCATTTTAAATTTATGAATGATAACATTAAACCAAGATATATCAGATTTTTGGGGATTTCATACAAACAAACTAAAAAATTATAATCACCTCTTATTTGACAATGTTTTTCATGAAATTTTTTTAAAGATTTTATTTATTCATTTGACAGAGAGAGAGAGAGAGAGAGAGAGAGAGAGAGAGAGAGAGAGAGAGAGAGAAAGCACAAGTAGGCAGAGAGGCAGGCAGAGGGAGAGGGGAAGCAGGCTCTCTGCCGAGCAGAGAGCCCGATGTGGGGCTGGATCCCAGGACCCTCAGATCATGACCTGAGCCGAAGGCAGAGGCTTAACCCACTCAGCTACCCAGGTGCCCCATGAAATTTAACATACACAAAAATTACATAAAAAATTACATAGTTGTAGAAAACTGCTCTTTTAATCAAGTTCCTTGAGTAATCAAAGGTCTGATAAATACAAAACACAGAATCTTCTTTTCTAGGCAGATTACATCAAAGGTAAAATCAAACTAAACCAAAACAAAAACTTTTTTTTTAAGTAAATAGCTGACCATTAAATAAGACAACTTTGTTCTTTTAACAAAGAGAAAACCAAGTTCTAAATTTGCACAAGTATACTTTTGGCATTAAAATTATTTTTTCTTTTTTTCTCTCTCTTTCTCTCTCTTTCTTTCTTCCTTCCTTCCTTTCTTTTTTCTTTTGAACTGTGTTTTGGTTATCTCTTGGAGTGTTTAAAACAGGACAAGATTTATTAAGGATGGAGAAAGAAATCAAGTTTTCTCCTAAAAATTCTCCAAAAATTCTCCAAAAAAATTTCCTTTTGTAGTAGGGGTGAGAAAAAATGAAATATTTTGTCCATTTCTTCATCACAACATACTATTTGTTCTCATTTTCCCAGGGACTCCACAATTTAGCGTTCCAATCAGTTTTGTTACAAGCCCTCAGACCTTAATCTGAGGCAGCTTGTGCTCCCTTAGCTTTGCAAAATACCACGCTAAGGTCTTCACCTCTCCCACCTTGTTTGTTAACATGGAAGCCAGCAGAGCAGGGGATACCCTTCTCTAACCTCAGCTCCTCCAACTTACAAACCTGAGCTTCAGCCTCCAGATGAGCATCAGTGACAGTGGAACTGTCCACAGGAGAGGTCAGCTCACTGTGTCAGACATGCATTTCCCTTCTTTGCCACAGTGTGCTAGGTGCAACAACTCCAACAAGTGCATTAGGCCATCTGACATTTTCAGGGCATCCCTGTTTTCACAGAACAGTTCAAAAGCATCTACATACCAGCTACCCCTCCATGTAGAGGTCACTGCCAAATCAAGAATTGAATTCCCCTGGATACCTCTTTCCCAAAACTCATTTCTTCTGTCTCCTAGATGGCTTGGAATTTGTTGATTCACAGGTTCCTCAGGAGTTTCCCCAGGTGTAAGCTGAAACTAACCTTAGTATGCAGGGCAGGGACAGACTGAAGAAAAAGGCAGGTCAGTCCAGGTTGGTAAAGGGAAGTTTTAATGAGCAAAGGGAACTTATATATGAGGCTTGTCTTGGATGGCTGCAAGATTAGTAGATGTCTGCACCTGCTGGCCAAATCTTAAAGTTTATATGGCCTTAACTGGGCTCAGTGAGGTATACTGTTCAGATGGCCTCAATGCCACATCACTATCTCAAGGCTGTGTCCTTGGGGCAGTTTCTGGGATTGAAAAGCAAATTTCAAGGATGGTGGAAGGGTGGGGAGCCTCCAAATTGCCCAGGGTCCAGTTCATGGATCAACCAGCAGTCACATCCTATCAATGACTTCCCCAGTAGCCTGTCATCCTCACCAGCTCTGAATAAATCTCCTCACCCTTTGTGTCATTGGTGGCCATGAGGGGGCCCATACTTTCAGTATACATTCAATAGTAACAAGGGAGCTCTCCTGCTCCTCACTGGGTGCTGTCAGTTGATGCCAAGTGGAGAGTCAGGACTGTGGACCCACTGTGCAGTAACAAGGATCTCCTCTCCTCCTAAGTGTCAAAAAAATTCTAGTGAAGAGGCTGGATTCCCACATACACCTGGCAATGATGAGGTAGTGTCCTACTACCACCCCTTGGCATGGTGTCAGAGGAGTTTCCTAAAAACACATAAGATCTAAATGAGATCCCGAATCTTTTAATGTAATACTCAAATTGTCCAGAGTTCAATTGAAAATCACTTGTCATACCAAAAACCAGGAAGATCCCAAACTGAATGAGAAATTGTAAAAAAAAAGTCACTAAATGTCAATTCTGAGATGAAACAGATGTTGAAATTATCTGACAAGGATTTCAAGGCAGTCATTATAAAAATGCTTCAATGAGTAATTCAATGAGTAAACATGCTTGAAACACAATTAAAAAAGAAAAACATAGTCTCAGCAAAAATAGAAAGAAGTATAAAATGAAAATTTTAGAACTGATAGTTATAAAAAACAAAATTAAAAACTCAAATGTGAGCTCAACTGTAGGATGAGGGGGACAGAAGAAAGAATCAGTAAACTTGAAGATAGAACTGTAGAAACTACTCTTCATGAACAACAGAAAGAAAAATAGACTAATAACAATGGACAGATCTCAAGGATCTGTTGAACTATAACAAAAGATTTAACGTTTGTCTCATTTGAGAGGAATAGGGTACAAAAGGCTTTCCATCTTTTGAGTCTTCTAAATGACGATTGATAATTGAACCAAAAACTAATACCACACATTTATCAAAACAACTAAAATAAAAAAAAGTGATGACATCAAATTTTGGAGAGGATATAGAAAAACTGAATCATTCATACATTACGTAGGGAAATGTAAAATGGTACAGACACTCTGAAAACAGTTCTTCAGTTTCATATAAAACCAAACAACTACCATATGACCCAGCAATTACATTGAGCATTTATTCTAGAGAAATGAAAAATCATGCTCACATAAAATACATGTAAACCGATGTTTTTTGCACATTTGTTTATAATAACCCTACCTGGAAAGACACCCTTCTAGGAGTGAATGATGAGACAAACTGGTACATTTATAGCCTGGAACACAACTCAGCAATAAAAAAAAAAATCAGCTATTGACACATGCAGCAACTAGGAGAATCTCAAAACAATGATGCTGAATGAAAAAAAAATCCCAAAAGTTTATATCATATATATACTGTATTATCCCATTTATATATAGTTCTCTAAATGACAAAATTGTAGAGATGGAAATATGTTAGTGGTTGCCAAGGGTTAAGGATGGTGGAGAGGGAGAGGTATAGGTAGCAGGAGGGGGTGGGAAATTCTTGGTGATGGAATAATTCTGTATCCTTGATTGTGGGTGTGATTACACGAATATACATGTGATAAAATGGCATAGGATTATAAACATACCTTATATCAATATCGAATTCCTTCTTTTGACATTGTCACATAAAAATTTAATTTGTTTATTTGACAGAGAGAGAGAGAGAGAGAGAGAGAGTACAAGCAGGGGAAGCAGCAGAGTTAGAGGGAGAAGCAGGTCCCTGCCTGGCAGAGAGCCTGACGCAGGGCTCAATCCCAGGATCCTAGGTCATGACCTGAGCCGAAAGCAGACATTTAATGGACTGAGTCACCCAAGAAAGGAAATTATTAGAAATTTGAAAACTTTGTATGAACACTTCCAACGAAAGTAAATGCTTTACCTATCAATTTCCTGTAATTGTTGTAAAATTTTACTCCATTTTTAGGAACTATTAGGTGAGCATAGTATATTTTAGAAATTATACTTTTTTGGAAAAATGCAAAACAGAATTTTTTAAAAAGATTATTCTGAAAATCCAAAATACATCGTATAAAACCTCTTGCAAAGAAATAAAATTAAACCTCAGACAATAATAAAAACTCATTAAGTATATGTTTTTATTTTTTTCCTTCTTTAAAAAAGCTATTTTAAACATTACTGTTCTACTTTTTTATTTTTATTTTTATATTTTTTTAAAGATTATTTATTTATTTATTTGACAGAGAGAGATTACAAATATCAGAGAGGCAGGCAGAGAGAGGAGGAAGCAGGCTCCCTGCTGAGCAGAGAGCCCGATGCGGGGCTCGATTCCAGGACCCTGAGATCATAACCTGAGCTGAAGGCAGAGGCTTTAACCCACTGAGCCGCCCAGGCGCCACCTGTTCTATTTTTTTAAACTTTAAAGCCTCACTGATTATTTTTAACTTCAGCATACTAGTTATTCTTCCCTTCTACATTTTTTTTTTCTTCAGCTGCTGGCCATTGGTACCACAGGTCCGCCTGGATCTGTCTTCCTCTGACTGCCATGTGCCGGGTTTTTTTCTTTTCTACTTCCCGCTCATGGTGTTTGGTCAGGACTGGCTGCATCTCACAGAAAACCAGGAGGGAAGCCAGCTGGAATCTGGAAACTTCATTAGCAGGTATTTAGTAGACTAATTTCCTCAGCTTTGCAGGATAACTAGTGTGAATTCCAGCCTGCCCAAGAGTCACAGATAAAATGTTGTCCTGAACTCGTGTGAAGTAAGAATTTCGGCTACTGGGTTCTAGTTGAGTACCTGTGATATGGCAGACATACAATAAATAATCACTGAACGAATACAACAAATACCACTGTGGGTAATCTTCTTAATCTACAATGATATAATTCATATTCGTGTACTGCTATTTTTGAAGATTAAGTGATTTTATAAGCCAGTTTTCTATATTCACTTTGGCAGCCATAGTATATCACAGAATCACAGAAAAAAAATTAAAATCAAATAAGCACTATAGATGTTTTATGTGACAGATATACAATGAAGATAAAAATTATCATTCTTTTAGACTGCATTTATTTCCAACATAGGTAATAAGTGAATTAAGAACTAAAAAACAGTCTCGTCCAGTCCCATCCATGTTGATACAAATATTGGGTATTCGTCCTTTTTGATGGCTGCTTAATATTCCACTGTATATATGGACCACATCTTCTTTATCCATTCATCTGTTGAAGGGCATCTCAGCTCTTTCTACAGTTTGGCAATTGTGTTTTGCTATGAACATTGGGGTACATATAGCCCTTCTTTTCACTATATGCTGAGTAAAATAAGTCAAGCTGAGAAAGTCAATAATCATACAGTTTCACTTACTTGTGGAACATAAGGAATAAAATGGAGGGCTTTAGGAGAAGGAAAGGAAAAGCGAATTGGGGTAAATTGGAGAGGGAGACAAAAGGTGAGAGACTGTGCATTCTGAGAAACAAACTGAGGGTTATGGAGGGGAGAGGGAGGGATAGGTGAGCCTGGAGGTAGGTATTAAGGAGAGCATGTATTGCATGGAGCACTGGGTGTGGTACATAAACAATGAATCTTGGAACGCTGAAAAAAAATTAAATTAAGATGTTAAAAAAAGAACTGAAAAACAAGAAGCGCATTTTAGTAAAAAATAGCAGTTTTTGAAAAAAAACACAAGAATTCATTTTCTGTCATCATTAACATTTGAAGATGTAGAGGAAACCTACCTATAAAAGTAGAAAATCCTTCCAAATTCCAATCTTTCTTTCACAATCTTTGAAGTCGATTGATTATGCATGCTCTCCCCTAACCATTTGTCACTTGAAATTACCTCTGTATTATATGATTTGTTTCAAGAATTACTCATGTGCTCTCTCAGGCCAATTTGAGCTTTTCACATCTAAAGTTACAACCACAGCAAACCATAGGCTTGTTTCCTGAGTTTGAGGAGAGGGACAGTTGCAGTTTTTGCCAGCCTAATAAAATCTTCTACATATCAGATACAATTTGCCAGGAGCCCTTACTAAAGAATGAGATTCTTAGGCCTCAGCTCTTAGGACCATTGATTTAGAATTTCTGGAGATGGAGCTTTGCTATCTGTATTTTATCAAACTTCACAAAAGTTTCTTAGGCACACTGAATTTTGAGAATTACAGGGGAGCAGCTTTGCTAAAACAAGTATCTTTCTCTCTAGACAAAAATCAAGCTCTTACAGAGTTGTTACACTGTTGTAATATGCATCTACCCGTTCTCCCTGTATCTAGCATTTTAATTACTTAACATTGGAGAAGCTATTATTGCCATTTGAAGAAACCCAAAGTGTTTCACTCAAGCACTGTAAATAATGAATTAGAATAATTAGCTGGAGAGAGATTTGACTTGAAATTTAATATTTTCTGGAGTTTTGAAAGGACAAAGAGTATGGAATACTGTTAAAAAGTGGTTTTCAAAAGGTAATTACTTGGTTGAATTAGAATGAATTGGTCAGTTACAGATTGGTTAAACTTTTCAAGATAAGAAAAATTACTTCACCTCCACATTTCCCCAAATATCTATTCCAGTCCTACCCTGCTGCATTGAGTGAGGCCTGTTTTGCTTTCAGGTTGGGATCCTGTTTCTGGAGTCTAGAATGTTAGGTAGATAGAATTCCTGTATTTGCCATCAAGCAGACTCAAATGCATTTCTACCTCAGGGACCGCAGAGAATGTCATCCAGACATAAGGAAGCTAGAAGGATGTTTTCTGCACAGTAGAAAGAATAATATGGTGTCCTTCCAGAATATTAAGCAGCATCAGCAGTAACAGGAAATAAATGGATATGTGAAATCCATCTAGGATGACTAAAAAAAAGCAACACGATCTGTTTATGAGCTTTGTCTGTCTTCTCTCTTCATGGTAAAATTCAGCTTGAAATTTGAAGATGGATAGCTCTCTAAATGTGCTTTTTAAGATTGCATAAATATTTTCAAAGATAGTTTATTTTAAAATAAAATGTTTGTCGCTCTTCCTTGCAAAGGAATTTCAAAATCCTAACCTTTGTAGTCAGTTGACAGATAAATCACAGTTCCATTAACTGTTCATTCATTGATTTGAAAACCTCTGCTATTCATGTAAAAAAGGATAAAATATTTATGAAGCTTACATTCCAGTTGGCTATTAATCAAATAATTACTATAATGTAAATGATTTGAAATATTTTGGGTTTACAACCTGGATGCAAATAAATTTTAATCTATCTAATTAAAAATGATGAAGCAAAGCTTTTATATCTGACCTATTTAGATAAAACTATAACCAAAAAATTCAAGTCATTTTTCCTGAATAGCTGAAATACATATTTGGTTAAAATGCATTTAATTAAAATGTACTAAAATGTTGAATGAAAGTTGTTTGAAACACTGTACTAGAATGACATACTTTTCTCCCCTCTACCTTTTGGAAACCAGATAATTATACTGTAACAGGAGAAGATTTTTCAGACACCCAAACTGAAATACATTCTTTCTATTTTTAAAATTTTTTTATTTATTTATTTTTATTCTTTGCCCCAGGCGTACAGGTCTGTGAATCATCCGGCTTACATCTTTCACAGCATTTACCAAAGCACAAACCCTCCCCAATGTCCATAACCCATCCACCCTATCCCTACCCTCCCACCCCCCAGGAACCCTGTTTGTTTTCTGAGATTAGGAGTCTCTTATGGTTTGTCTCTATTTTTTTTTAAAGATTTTATTTATTTATTTGACAGAGAGAGAGTTCACATGTAGGTAGAGAGGCAGGCAGAGAGAGAGGAGGAAGCAGGCTCCCTGCTAAGCAGAGAGCCCAATGCGGGGCTCGATCCCAAGACCCCGAGATCAAGACCGGAGCCAAAGGCAGAGGCATTAACCCACTGAGCCACCCAGGTGCCCATAAAATACATTCTTTTTAAACTATTGAGGAAGGAGAGTAACAATATAGCATTCTCTTTCACTAGTTTTTGTTTGTTTTTATGAAATAGTTATAAGAAGATACTTTTTTGAAATGAAACTCAAAAATAATCTTTAAAATAATAGCAATATGTTTATCCATTTAGTATGAGAGGTGGGAAAAAATGACAGGATAAAACTTACCTTGTAGTTTAGAAAATTATTTCAGGGACTGGAGACTCTCATGAGAATGTGCCCTCAGGATTCAAAGCATTCAGAAGAGCCATGGGAGATGTCTGGTGACTTTATATGAATGTTGCTATGCAGTGTGATTTTGGACAATGATCACATTCAGGGACTTTAAGAAAAAAGTACGTAACCCCAAATCTGACCAGAACATTCCCTATCCCAGTTTTAGTTGGAAAGAAACACAGCAGATAATTTGACCCCTATATAGAAAATACCAAATTCGTGTAAAGCAGCTGTTTCTTGAAAATAGTGTAACAGGGGGTGCCTGGGTGGCTCAGTGGGTTAAAGCCTCTGCTTTCGGCTCAGGTCATGATCTCAGGGTCCTGGGATCGAGGCCCACATCGGGCTCTCTGCTGGGTAGGGAGCCTGCTTCCTCCCCTCTCTCTCTGCCTGCCTCTCTGCCTATTTGTGATTTCTCTGTGTGTCTGTCAAATAAATAAATAAAATCTTAAAAAAAATCTAAAAAAAAAAAAGAAAATAGTGTAACAGGAAACTAGATATACTCTGTAGAGCATGGTAACTGCCTATTTTTTCTCCCTAGAGTGCTTTTCACAAAACTGGCTGCTTCCCCTCTTTTAGGATTCAGTCCACGCCCAATTCTCAGTGAGGCTTTCCTAACTACACCAATTTAAGCAGCCCTTCCTCAACCTTTGTCTTACCTTATCACTCTCCAACAAAAATACATAATTTCCTTTACAGTGCTTGCTATCATTGGAAAAGGTTGTCTTTATTGATTTAGTGTTTACTCTTCCTTGCCAAAACATAACACTTTTGAGAGATGGGCCAGCTCTAGCTAAAGAACCATTGTCATTCTTTTGACAAATATTTGTTGATCTGTCAGAAGCTGGATAAAATGTTGAGTAGAGCAGACATGATCCTTGCCCTCATGTAGTTTATGACACAGTGGGGAAAGTGTATTATAGTGCAGCAGAGAAAATGAACACCTAGACAAACAAATGTAAAGTTATAACTGTGATAAGAGCTAGAAAGGAGAGAAAATGAGCTATGAGAGCCTATAATAAAAAAATGTAATTTATTAAGTAGATCAGAGAAGTTTTTTCTGAGGAAGGAGACTTTTGAGCCAAGATTTAAAGGATGAGTAGACATTAATTAAGTGAAGAGAGTCCAAGCCTGTGGAAAGGCTACATGGCAGGAGAAAAGCTGACTTACACGAGAAACTGAAAGAGAGCTGACCTAGCGGAACACAGGATGCCTTAAGGAGAGAGATACAAGAATAAACAGTGGAGATATGCATGGGGTAGAATATGTGGGGATTTGTGTGAGTTGTGACTTTAACCTGAGCATCATGGAATTATTGAATATTGTGGGTGTGTTAGTGTGTTAGGGTGTGTGGATGTGTTTATAGGTGAGTATAATCAGATCTGTGTTTTGTTAAGATGATTATGTTTGATCTGTAGAGAACAATCAATTGGAGAGATATAAAAGAAAGGTACAGGTAGACCATTTAGGATGTCATGGCCATTTTCCTTGGGAGAAATGATAAAAGTGTGAGTTCAGGTAGTGCTGATGAGAAAGCAAACAGGTAGGTAGATCAGAAAACATAAAAACAAAAAAACAAAAACAAAACAACAACAACAAAACCCACCAATATGTGGTGTTGGCTTGAATATAAAGGCAGATATCATGGATAACGAACTTGTTTGAGGGGATGAATGAGTCACCATTTTCTGAGAAAGAAGAAGCAAAAAGGAGATATTGTGAGCTATTTGATCATGAGCTCGGTTTTGGCATGTTCATTTGGAGGATGTCATTGGGAGGATGGATAAATTATAACTCTACATTTTTTCAATTTCTATGTGTGAGTTTAGCTACTCCATTTCACTTAAACAATTATTTTCCATTACCGCTTTTTAATAGCCAAAGGAAATTTCTGAATTTTATTTCCTACAATCTAAACTTCTGCATAATGTATAAAGCACCAAGTGGGCCTAAAATCCAGCTAGAGGACTTTAACTGTAGTAAGAATTGATGAGTTGGCTGTTGCTGATTTTATCTGTAAAAAAATGTGGGTTCAATATTTTGGAACCTGGTATCAAAAATCATATCTCAGGATGCCTGGGTAACTCAGTCAGTTAAGTGTCTGCCTTTGGCTCAGGTCATGATCCCAGGGTCCTAGGACTGAGTTCCACGTTGGGTTCCTCACTCAGAGGGAGCCTGCTTCTCCCTCTGACTGCTGCTCTCCCTCTCTCTGACAAATAAAATCTTGAAAAAAATCATATCTCAAAAAATTAGTGGAACCATAACATATAATTTCACAGAACCTGAGCAGAAATAGTCAAAACTTAGTTGCATTTAATACAGACATCCCAGCCAAGTTAAATAACATTTCATAATATCAAATTAGAGTGATTATAACAAATCTCAAGTCATATGGAATTATGGCACCCCTGTAATATATTTAGCCTCCACTATTTGTTATCTAGCCAGTAGATAACAAAGCCAGGCAGGGGATGTTTGAACTAAAATAACACGGTTATGCTGAGATATATGTGTGAAGTACTTTTTAAACATAGCCCCAAAGTGTCTGAACTGTAGGAAAACTACATTAAAAGTAATTAACTAGAATTTATATAGAAGACATTTTTTTTCTCTCTTTATATCATCCTCACTCTGTACAAACTCTGGGATAGCACATAGGAATCTTTTCAATTTTTTTAAAAATTCACTTTAGTATTACTTTTCTTAAAGAATCCTCATATATATTATTTCAGGATCTTTATCTATCATATCTATTTATCTATCTATCTATCATCATCCATATCTAGTCATCCATCAATCCATCGTCTATTCTCACATATATATGTGTTTTAGCCACTATAAAATGCTTAATAACTATTTATGGTCGTTATGTTTGACTAAAAATCTTATGTAAAATCCAACTACTTTAAACAATAACTTTCCACAACAATAACATTAGTCTAAACTATTATGAAAACAGTAATTTTGACACATTCAAAGTATACAAATACATAGGAAAAAGGTATAATTTAATAAATGCTATCTTTCTGAGTAAACAAAGTAAGTATCAACTTGATAACCTAGTTGGGGAAATTCGTCAAATAACCTAAACAAGCAATCTGTTCACACATATACTAAGTGGCTAAGAAAAAGGGATTTGTTGATAATCTTAAAGAAAAAAACAAAACCTCCCATAATCTACCATAGTTGTTTCATTATATTTTTCTCTCATTTTAGAAAAAAAATTAGCCTTCCATGATTGTAATTTAATTTTATAGTAAAGCCAAATGATATATATAGTCCAAAAATTTAATAAGCTCTACCAAAAGAAAAAAAAAGTATAAATGCAAGCATCTACCAGAAAAGCAATAGCATATAAATAATGATGTGCTATTGGGCCAACATGATATATAAGTCTCTTCATTGACAGCAAAGTGATAGAAAAACACAAAATTGAAGGAATATATGTCCCATTTTGGAAAGAGTAGTAAATAATTGGTCAGTTGTGTGCATCATTGTAAATGCTCAGTCCTGATATTTTCTCATGGTTATAAAGTTAGCTAAGAAGACAGTCTTACTAAAAACCATGTGTGCTCTCCTGGATGACTAGTGACATCAACTTGAGTGACTTCACCATCACTAATTTCGAAAGCCTTACATCTTTATTGAAAAATATTTGCAAGCAATATACAGAAACTTTTCAGCTGAAACTCATTTAATATTATCTCCCCCATATTGAGGGAAAAAGAGAATATTCTAGCCAAAGTAGGGAGTATTCCTGTTCATAAAATGTGTCCAGTGCTTCTTTTTATAATAACATCTATTATTTTCTAATTATACACAAAAACATTATATTAGAAAATTTGAAAAGATACAGAAAAAAAGATAAAGAAGAAAATGAAAATCATCCATAATTCTATCTCCAGAAATAGCCTCTATTACCATTTTTTGTATTCCTTCTCAGTCTATTATTATGAATATATACATATCTAACACAACTAAAATCATACCACTTATAGATCATTCTATATTGTTAAATATGATTTAAAATCATGAATTTTATTTTTTTATTATGTTCAGTTAGCCACTGTATAATACATAATTAGTTCTTGATGCAGTGTTCAATGATTCATTAAGTATAACACCAGTGCTCATCACAGCACATGCCCTCCTCAATACCCATGAATTTTAAAGTCTACACAATAACGAATTAAATATGTTTACAGGAATATATTTTAACAGCTAACATATTTATGGGGATGTCTTCCATTTCCAATGTTCATGATTAAAAATACAATTTTTGCAACAGCTCTTTACATTTCTGAATTCAATGACCTTTAGACCATTCTTAGGCATCAATGTTTCACTTTTTAAGGTATAATAAAATATTCATCAGACGTAGAGAGTGTCTAACAATTTTTTGAAAAAATAAATTAGAAACTTTTGAAAACTTTTTGAAAAATAATGTGGATTAGTTTTGCGGCTCCTGGTGCTGCCTGTGTTGCTTGTTTGGTGCAGACCTGGTACCTCTTTTGTGAAGCGGCAGCTGAGGAGACTCCGGGGCTCACCAAGGCCTGCAGTGGACGAAAAGCCCAAGAAAGGAGTCAAGACAGAAGAACGATCATATTAATTTGAAGGTGGCGGAGCAGGATGGTTCTGTGGTTCAGTTTAAGATTAAGAGGCATACACTACTTAGTAAACTAATGAAAGCCTATTGTGAACGACAGGGTTTGTCAATGAGGCAGATCAGATTCTGATTTGATAGGAGCCAATCAGTGAAACACACACCTGCATATTGGAAATGGAGGATGAAGATACAATTAATGTGTTCCAGCAGCAGACAGGAGGTGTCTACTAAAAAGAGAAACTGCTACTTTACTCTAGAACTCTGTTCTTCCAGACCAAAAAGACATTCTCAATTAGAAAGCCCCAATTTGGTTCCACTACATCCTGACTACTACAGTATAGTTTTCTCTGTTCTTTCATTTCCCCCTTCCCCATTCTTTTATTGTACATAAAATAACTGTGTATGTGCACAAGCATATTGCATTTTTTAAAGAAATGGCTAATGATATGTTTGATCGACATCAAATGGAGATGGGATGGGGGAAAATACTGCTTCTGTGAAAATACCCCCTCTCCATTAGTGGCATGTTCAGTCAGCTCTTACCTTTATATTCCAGTGAGTTATTTTGCTCTCACTGTTTAACAAAAAAAAGTACAGCAAAAATCCTTGCATGCCTTGTTCAATTGGAAAATTTTAATGTTTTTCACTTATCATTGTAAAACCAAGGACAATTTTATAACTTTTTTGTATGTAGCTGTTACATGTAGGGCAATCTGTCTTTAGGTAGGGAAAAATTACTCTAAAAGAAATGAATTCTAGATAGGTTTCCCTTCAAGTGTCTTGTTTTTTAAATAAACTTCTTGTTTAAAATGAAAAAAAAAGAAAAATAAAGTAGATTTAAAAAAGCATACTTCAAACAAATCACTATAATTGAAGACTCTTACTACTTTAAAAAGGCACATCTTATCAAAAGCATACTTTCCCAATGTTTTCCACAATGCTGATGCCACTTGCAGCAACAGTCTGTGTAATGAGGAAAATACCTAATCTTTTGCTGTATGGGTGGCTGCAGAGATAGTGTCCCAGAAATGGGTTCTCCAGCAGTTTTCTGTCTTCTTATAATGAAGAAAAGTCATCTGGAATAGCTTAGTACTGAAAGGTGTGGTTCACAAATATAGCACCTTGGCAGGTAGAATCTTCTTGATTGTCAGAATCAACTACTGGTGCTGTATAAAATAGTCAGCAATTACAACAGTGTTCATTGAATTGTCATACACAGATAGTTAGCTAAGAAATGCTTAGCTGTAAGTTGTCTATAGTCACAATAAAGTGGAAAATGAGTCAAACAGTTACCTAGATAATTCAAATTAATATACTTGATAGAGTAAAAAATACATGTTTTCAACAATTAACCTCACTTTTTTCTCTTTGATTTTTAAAAGTGTCAATATTTAATTGATTCTATTTCAAATTTATATATGTAAAAAATTCATCAAAACCCTTATGATTTAACATTAGGATCTTGAAATCCATTATTACTCATTTTATTCTATTTAGTAACTAGTCATTTGTTAAGTGTGTAAAAAACCAAAATAGGTATTTTAGGAACCATTAGAATAACAACTGTGTTACTTAGTGTGTTAGGGTTCAAAATATGTAGAAATACTTGTATGCAAACCCACCAATTCAATCTTCTATCTGGTAATTGGCACCATATAGAGACCAATCAAAGCCAGCAGTGGGACTAACCTAGGTTGTCTAGGACAGGGACTAAATAATTGTTTTCTGTTTTTGTTAAGGTGGTATATGATACTTTTCTCCATTAGAAAATAACTATTTTCCCCTTTATAATTAATAAATATTTATGGGGAGACACTCTGAGAACTAGTTTCTCATACTTGTCACCATTTATTTTAGCAGCCATTGATAATCCTTGCCTGGAACTAGTATTACTGTAATATATGTCAAGTGGTAATTTTCTATCTCTATCATTCCTTCTACATTTATTAATTGGAATACTGCAATAAAGAGCTTTCCTTTTATTAGAGTAGGTAATTGTTACTTTTTCCTGAAAGTATTGGAAAAACACATTTAGAACTTTGACTCTGATTCCCAATCCAACCCCCCTAAACAGCAATAAAAATTGGCACATGACTTTCAATTTCTCTTTAGTGACAGAATTAGAAATACTGCTCATGATTTGATTGATGGTTAACAAAAATGGGGGAGCATATGTCTTCTCCATCTCAAGCCCCCAAGTATGCTTTATATTAAAGCCTTCACCACCCTCAAGAAATAACTATGCTTTATCCCTAATGTTTAACATAGTAATTACTATATATTGTTTTATTTTGATTAGGAAATAGTCTTATCAGAGAAAAACTAAAACGTACCCACTGGCAGACAGATCTTCTCTTCTTACATCTGAAAGCACAGGTTCACAACGGAAAAAGGATTTAAGCCACCAGCTGGATCCTTCCACTTTCAATAACCCTATCAAGTAAAAGTCATATTACCCCTTTCTCAAACACATTTGGAAGATTAGAAACAAGAAAAATAATGAGGGTGATGCTGATAAGAAATAAAACAAATACCTTGTTGGGATTTGTCATCAGGTATGATGTTAACAGAATCAGTTAAAGAACTAACCGAAGAAATACTGGCCTCTGTAGGAAACAAATGGGAATCAATCAATCAATAAATAATAGAGAAACACAGACATATTGTTTATGCATAAACTCTTTNCAGTTAAAGAACTAACCGAAGAAATACTGGCCTCTGTAGGAAACAAATGGGAATCAATCAATAAATAAATAATAGAGAAACACAGACATATTGTTTATGCATAAACTCTTTTTTTTTTTTTTAAAGATTTTATTTATGCATTTGACACACAGAGAGATTACAAGTAGGCAGAGAGGCAGGCAGAGAGAGAGGAGAGAGGAGGAAGCAGGCTCCCTGCTGAGCAGAGAGCCCAATGTGGGCCTCGATCCCAGGACCCTGGGATCATGACCTGAGCCGAAGGCAGCGGCTTTAACCCACTGAGCCACCCAGGCGCCCTATGCATAAACTCTTAATTAGCAATGTAACATGGTTTGGAATCATTTACTCCTGGATCATGACTTCATGAATCAAAAAATGGACTGAATTGTCAATTTAAAACTCTTCTGGAAAAGGCATTTTATGTTTTTTTTTAAGTTTAAGATAATTTTTAAAAGAAGTGTCTTAACATATGACTGTTTGCTCCACAAAATTTTGATCATAGAGCTTGTGATACACCTAGTTGGCAGTAGCACCAAGGTTTTCCAAATAGTCATCATTTTTCTTTTTTCTGCATAGACTTCTCATCAGGTGACTTCCAGTTTTGCTACATTATTTCAAAGTCTCTCTGCTTTCTCTGAGAGACAGTCAAGCTATCTTCTTTTCTTTCTCCCTTCTTAATTTCCTGGAATCTCTTCATGTTTTTCTTGCTGGCAAGTTCTTGCTGATATCACAGGCCATGTCAACCACCAGAGCAAGCCTGGAAGAGAGTTACTTGGAAGAGCAACAGTCTCCTAGCACACTCTTACATTTTCTATTAATAAGGTATATTTCTTTCCATGATGGACAACTCTGTCTCCCTCCATAGATATAGATGTAGAATTTAAAATATAAATGTCACCAAATTCAAAATCTTAGTATAAAATAAAAAATGAATACTATTGTACTACATTGGAAATATTACATGTGCATATATTTAAATATTCTACAAAAGTTACAAATTTAGAAATAAAGGAATTATTTTTAAAGAATAAACATTTTATTTGTTTTATCATACTTGCATTTTAAACCTTAGTCTTTTAAACTATCAGAATATAAAAATAACTTCATGGATATAATAATACTAAGTAAATGGCAATAGTTTAACAATTTTATAAAAAGAATAAGTCAATAGACACTTCCAACTTTTATCTACAAACAAAATATGAAATTAGAATTTTCTACATGCAGGCATATTTTCAATAAATGATAATTTGTTTCTGAAATGATTGTTTCATTCTATGAAATTTCCAAATTTTCCTTAGGAAGCTATAGCTTTCTATCCAGCTGTGAATATTCACAGATGGATAGATAAATAAAGATAAAACTGGCAAATAGAAGCTGACCTATTACCCAAGAGAAAATGGAAATTAAAGAATCCTTGAAGCAGTCATGCTATCCCTTCTTTTCTAATAAATAAATAGTGTTTTCTTTATGTAAAATTATCAGCTTTTACCTATTAAATGGAAGACACATGAAATTAAAACATAATTATGAAATATAAGCTTATTTTCCCTATTTATAAGTGTAATGGTTTCATCAATATGCTATAATATAACATAGTTAAAACAAAGAGCTAAGCCTTGACAATATTGATTCAGAAAGGTCTGAATGATTTCTATTCCTATTTTCTTCACTGTCACAAACAATTGTCAAACCGTGTCCCTGAAGTTCTGACCAGGACATGATATATAGGTTAATGATATCACAAACATCACCTCAAATCACATTCTGTAGGAATATACAGTAGTAGTGATGATACAACTTACTTCGATAATACTGATTTTTGGCCAGCAGGCAACCAATGGAAGGTACTGATGCCATTGTTTTCCCTGTGAACAAGTGCCAGAGAAGAGAAAGAGGGGTGGTTAACTGCACAGAGATTTATTTTCATATATATTGCAAAACAACATAATTTACCATGTAATAACTATCTGATAGAAAGAATTGAAAAGCTTACACAAAATTGTAATCAAATATACTACAATAAACCAAAAAAGGAAGTCAATGTGTGTACTTTTTTCGAAAAGCAAGAAAAAAGAAATCCAAATATCCAACTACAAACAATGTCCCACAACTTGTTCAATCTGAAATAATCCTAAAGTTCAGTGAGAAAAAAAAGTGTTAATACAGCCATGATATAGTCACTCACCTGTTTGTTTTCTCCAATTTGTTCTTTTAAAATTAACTTGTTCTAAGTTTTCCTCACAAAGCACACACTGAAAGAGTGGAGGTGATCCAGGAGATACTGAGTTCTGCAGGCCAGAAGCACTCTGCGGTGAATGTGAGTATGCTCTGGGACCCCTGAGCACACCTTATATTTAGAAGGCTGAAACCTGAGCTGTGGGCACCGCAGAGGGAGGTGAAGCTCTTAGCCTGGCTGCCCTTCAGCATGTCAGAGCGCCAAACAGGGCTGCTGGCAGCAGGGATGGACTCTGTTAAGTTCTTAGCTTATGACTGTTGGTTTCTTCAGGGTGGGAGGTGATGCCCTCGCATTCTCTCGGCCTTCCATATTATCTCACACTGGGGAAAGCACCACGCTAGGTACCATGGGGTTTGGGGATGGGTGGGTCACCGCCAGAAGCCAGGCTGCAGGCCAGCTGAGGGAACTAGTAGTACCCACAGACACAATGATGCAAAGCAGAGCCACAGGAAAAGCTCACAAGGAAGAGTTCAGGGAATTACTGAAGTCCTATGGGAAATGACATGCACTAGAGAAATTTATGGAAGATGAGTTAAAAATTCCAGAAAGACTGATAAAAGACAGATGGCAATCATCATAATGAGGAAAAATTAGTGACATTATGACATTCTATCAATATTATTTATTGATTCAAAAGCTATATTTATAGGGACGCCTGGGTGGCTCAGTTGGTTAAGCAGCTGCCTTCGGCTCAGGTCATGATCTCAGGGTTCTGGGATTGAGTCCCGCATCAGGCTCCTTGCTCAGCAGGGAGCCTGCTTCTCCCTCTGCCTTTGTCTGCTTGTGCTCTCTCTCTCTGAAAAACAAAATCTTAAAAAAAAAAAACTATATTTATATTCTATTTTTGTGACGTCTCTTAATGTGAACTGTTTTGCCATTTTATAGACTCAGTTTGTCATGAATCAAATAAGGGCTCCCCTTTACACAGGGGTGGGGGATTCTCAGTCCTATTTCAATTTATTTAGTAGCTATTGGTTTTATCAGCTTAAACCACACAAAAGTACTTATGTTAGCTAATTTCAGATATATTCAAAACATTAATTTTAGTATGCCATTGTGATTCTTTCTAACTATCTAGGCCACCTGGTTATGGCTCCTTGAGATCGAAGAGAAGAGGAGCAGCAATTCTAGGAACAGAAAATAGACCGCCTTCTGTAAGGTAGGACGTGCGGAGAAGTGAATCTGAGGCGACGGGAAGATAGACCCCAGGGGGAGGGGCCGGCTGCCGGCAAGGGAGCGAGCAGCAGAGCACAGACTCGGAACTGTTAGAAGTTGGCTCCACTGAGGGACGTCGCCCCAGAGGCCAAGCGGGGGGTGAAGCCCCTGCAGGGACAGTGTGGTCTCAGGACCCAGGGGGACACAAAAAGACCAGGGGTGTCTGAGTGCAACTGAGCTCCCAGGTCTCAGAGAGAAGCTGGCGGGAGAGACGGAGCTGAGCTGAGGTGTCTCTCAGTTTGGGGTTACCTTGGGCTGTGATCTGAAGCACAGTCGGGCCACTGATCTGTGAGCGGGGACCCCACGGGCGGCAGAACCGGAGAGACCCCCTCCTTCCTCCTCCGGGAGGAGTGGCACGGGCGCGGCTGCAGGAATCTGCTGGGTTGGGAGATTCTAAACAGGGCCGCACCAGAGACAGAGACACTCGGTCACAGGCCGCGTGAGCTCGGAGTGCGGCCGGAGACCAGGAAACGGGAGGGACTGCTTTTCTCTGAGGCGTGCTAAGGACTGAGGCCCCAGGCTCTCAGCTCCTCCAGGTCGGAGACTGGGAGCCGCCATTTTCAGTCCCGGCCTCCAGCGAGGTACAGAAAGCGTTCAGGGAACAAAAGCTCCCGAGAGCGAACCCGAGCTGATTACTTAGCCTG
>LNAC01001049.1:372651-395437 GCA_002007465.1 Ailurus styani | reverse complement strand
TTCCTGGGACCTGATGATAATCGGTCTCCTACTCCTCCGCCATCTTGCCGCTCCTCCTACACTTGATTCTATTTCAGGATTCTCTGTTTTGTTCTGTTGGTCAGTTTGTCTGTCCTTGGCTACTACTGCACTGTCTGATTTCCTGTTGCTTTATAATAAGTCTTGATATCTGGTGATGTAACTTTTCCAGCTTTGTTTTTCTTCTAGAATGTCTCTACTTTTCCTAGCTGTGTACCTTTTTACATACATTTTGGAATCAGCGTGTCGATGTTCATTTACATTAGAATTGCATAGAATCTCTAGATTACTTGGGGGAAAACTGACATCTTTGCAGTTGAGTTATTCAGTCCCTGACCCTGGTATATTTTTCCACTTTGAAAAGCCAGTTGAATTCCCTTTTATGCTCGCTCAGTGTTTCAACACAATAATGTAGGTATTTCCTCCCCCTGTGGTATGGTTCTTCCAACATCAAAATCTGAGATTGAAATGGGTATTTGACTAGCCAGAACAACACTGTAGACCAACAAAAAGACTAGCAAGGCAGCAATATTTTTCTGTAGGATCTGGGTCCTTTGAAGAAGATGGCAGATAAAAGGGTCGTGAATGAATCTGAGAGATGAGACCTTTGTATTCATCTGTTCCACTTAGTAGTGCTCTGTCTCTATGCATTTTGTCCCATTATCAGATTTGTTTTGCTGGACCATTAAGGTTACCACGGAGGCGTCTATGCTCAGCCCACAGGGGAGCAGAGCAGATGAGAAAAGCTGTGGGTGGTGTTTGGTGGCAGATAGCACGTGCTTCCCGGGGCAGCTTTTGTTTTTCTTACAAATACTTGCTTTTTCTCTCTAGGACTGTCCTTTCATTGTCTGTATGACCTATGCCTTCCATACTCCAGATAAACTCTGCTTCATCTTGGATCTGATGAACGGTGAGCGACACATGGGAAGTCCGAACGCAGGGAGAGACTTCGCCAGGACGTGACACCTCGGCGCACACTGATCTAGGCTCCCTGGCCGTTTGGGTCTTTCAGATCATGGGGTTCCCCGTGAAGTTTAAGGAAACCTTCTTACTCTTCAGGTTGCCCTTAGAATTCATTTTAAAATGTTGGCCACCATTGCTCTCTGGCCCTCCTCGTCTCTCACCAGGAAGTTGCATTTTCCGGAAAAGATTTTCATAAAACACGCAGGGTAAAACTTCATTTTCTGGAATGCAGCTGGCCTAGATCTTTAATTAGCTTGTTTCCTGACCCTCAACTTTTAGGAACGAAGTGCCTCATAAGAACATGGGCCAAAGATAGAAGTGTATTCGGAAACCGACTTTGAAGGACTGGCTGTGAACCAGCATGGCTTCAGGCCGAATCTTCTGGACCCTTAGCCCAGACCAGCCAGCCATTGATCTTTTAAGCTATGAATGATGACCCCGCAAGTGCCGAGAAAGTTCTGAGAAAAGTTCTAGCTAGAAAAATAGTTTTCCAGTACCAGAGAGTGACGTGGCGTATATTCAAAGCGTTTTTAGTAGTGAGCTCAAAATGAAATGCATATAGTACAGCAAGTGAATTACCTTTTTTTTTGGAAGTTCATTTGAGGTTCTGTTGTGTTTTGAGGGTTTGACTTAAAACCAGATCTATTCAACAACATGGAGGAATTTTCCAGACGTAATAATGGGCACAGAAGCCAGATACCATGGCATGTCTCCTGTGTGATTCCATGTCCGTGACTCTCAGAACAGGCAAAGCTAATGGTTGGTGAGAGGTCAGAATGGAGTCCCCTTGGCCTAACCAGGGCGGGCGCTGAGGCGTCGACAGGGAAGGGCACCGGGCAGTCTTTGGGACGCTGGAAATCTTTTATATCTTGATCCGCCAGTGGTTATACGGGAACACTTGTGCATGAAAGGGGAGCTATGTAAGCAAAAGCAAAGGCCCTTAAGTTGGCCACACATGAACTTCTCCGGGTCAGTAGAGGCTCTTCCTTTACAGTTTATAAGAACATTCCCTTACCCTGTTCGTGGCATTTTCTGTCTCTGTAACTTGAGCCCATATGATGATTGGCTTTTGCCAACATTTTATTATGAAGAATTGCAAACATAGAGCCAAAAATGGAAAGAATTTTACTGGGGACACCCAAATACCTACCTCCCTGGATTTCACCAGTTAAAATTTTACTGTATCTGTTTCCCAAATATCTATCAGTATAATCATTTTGTTTCTCTGTGTGCTTCTTTCTTTATTGTCCACAGAGCCAGTTTCTAAGCCATCTGCTGGATCATTACGTGGTTGGTCCAGTTATTAGACAGGATGTAAATACTCAAAGCAGAAAACCTAGCCATCCCCCTACGCCCCCCCCCCCCCGCCCATGCAGTGCATCTGGGAGCTGGACACCCAATCTGAGAGTGATGGCCATGTTGTATATTGTCCCGGCCATCCCTGCCTGAAAGTCTTCTAATGTTTGAGATGCTTCTATACTTCTTAAAGTGTTTTGTCAAACTGCAGAAGTCCAAGACAGATAGATAAAGCAGAAGCAAAATTTGCCTTTTTTTTTTCATCTGCATCCTATTTGGGATGGTAACAATTTTTGTTCCCTGTGAATTGATGCACTTTGTATTAACCTCTGCATCTCTGCTTCCAGGGGGCGATTTGCACTATCACCTTTCACAACATGGGGTGTTTTCGGAGAAGGAGATGAGGTTTTACGCCACAGAAATCATCCTGGGGCTGGAACACATGCACAATCGGTTTGTGGTTTACAGAGATCTGAAGGTAAGGCACTCTGTTTCCAGGACCTGTGCAGTACGTACTGTGGTCCTGGGTCTCCAGACAGTCTCTTGTCTCTCATAGGACCTGCCATTTCCCTCCCCTCAGTCCCGGTGAGGTCACATCTGTATGATGTCCACCCGCCCAGACTCGGTGCCAGGCACTCCTTTCCTTCCTCGTCGTCGCGGTCAGCTCAGCACCTGCTCCCCTGCCTGGGGCAGCACACACACTGACTCAAAAATTGTAATGAATTAATGGAAAGCAGGGTAGGAGTTTCTTGGCATTGCTGATATGACAATTAATTGTTATGCACTTAATGTTCACTAAGCAACGGGTTTGGCCGTGGCTCTGTGTTAGAACTGGTGATGTACGAAGATGAAAAGCAGAGAATGTGTGTCTTCTGGGACTTATACATTGGTGAATCGAGATGTGGAATGGCTGAGTCCTAGTCGGAGCCAGAACTTCCCCCTAAAGGCCACTCTGAGGGTTTCACATCGTTTTAGGACTGTCTTCAAAATCACTAACAGATTTTTAGGTCCCTGAACTGTGGAGCCCCAGACGGCTGTGTCTGGGCTTCTTCATTCTTATTCTCTCTGGATTTGGAAAAAATGCCGAGTCTATTCCAAGTTTCCCCCTTCCAGACCACGGTGCTCAGTCCTGGGTTCTGCATTCATAAGGGAGCTAGGAGTTCACTCAGTACCTCTGTGGTGACAGTCATGGCGAGAAGACAGGGATAGAGATAAAAGGGACTTTGACAAATTCTAGAAATGATCATGCAAATACAGAGATGTGCACATAATAATGAGGGGGAAAATGACAGGAGGGACAGTGTCTCAACAGGGTAAAAACACTCAGGGGGGAGGTGTTTGCCTTCTCTTTCAGATCCTTCTCAAATGAATCCTGTGTGGCTGACTGAGATGTGCAGATTATGCTCCTTTCTCTCAGGAGCTGCTATGTTTTGATTAGCTGTCTTCGCTTTGTAAGGTTGCCTTCCAAGAATCTAAAATAGTATATTTTATTTTCGAGCCTCTTACTATGTCACAAAGCACTTTGTAAAATTTAAAGCTTTCTGCAAGTTTACAAAATTATCCCCTTCATTTTCATCTGAGCATGAAGAAGAAAAAAACTGTATTTTCATTGAATTAGAAATAATTAGACACTGGTTGGCGCATGACAATTTCGTTTCCTCCTGTGAGTTTTGCAGAAGAATAAACTGCATGCTGAAGGCCCTTCATGAAGCAGTATTGTAATACATTTTAATTTAGATCTGTAACCGGTCTCTAATCATCTTTATGCTGTATTTTTTGTTTTGTTTTGTTTTCGAAGCTATTTAGTAGGCAGTGGTATTATTTAATTTCTATTCAAACTGAATTCTAGTCACTCATGATTATTCATGCTTCAGCTTTATAATAGCATGCCATTTATTTTTATTTCAAGCAAAACAATAGTTGAACTCTAGCAGAAAAATATTAAGATGACTGTAATTCAATGTATATTAGGGAGAGGAGCTTTGTTTTCCATGATTATGCCGGCTAAATCTAATCTCAGTAGATACATTTCATCAGGGTCGTGGTCAGAGTCATCCTGGGTCATCCGGTGAGGTCCTGGGTTCTGATTCTGTCCTCAGAAGCAGAAATGCTGTTCATCAGGGTTGGTGTGGCACTCTGGAATGTGTTGCTTTCTTAAGTCAGTGGTGGCACCTTCTCGTGCGGTTCCTTTCTCTCCTGTGCCTCGTGCGCTCCTCCCCGGAGGCCTCTGTGGTTCACAGAAGCCAAGAAACTGGTGGATTCGCTCCCTTTGCGGAGAAGCACGCGGCTCTGGCTGGGCCGCTGTTCCCAGCAGGGGAAAGAAGTACTTTTTAACTCTGATGAAACGTGCTCATCACCCCTGCGAGGCCACTGCCTTGTGTCTCGTTATCTCAGGAGTAGTCTCCTTTGTGTCTGTCACTGCCACTTTCCTGCGGGATTTAAGCATGAGAAGTGTGACTTTCAGTATCCTACCCAACTTGGACGTGAGAGTGCGGAATTCGTGTTTAGATAAAATGATAAGGTATCATGTGCCTATGGTTGTAGAAATTCTCAAAGCAGATGACACTTTGGGACCTCCTGAAGATCATCTTGTCTTTCTCTCCAGCCTGCAAATATTCTCTTGGATGAACACGGACACGTCAGGATATCTGATCTCGGCCTCGCCTGTGACTTTTCCAAAAAGAAGCCCCATGCGAGTGTGTGAGTACCGCATTGATTCTGTTCACCGTTCGTGTTGTTTCTTTACAGCAACGCCTTGACTGGCTCAGCCCCCGTCCAGTCACTTCCTCCCCCAGCTTTTCTTGTCGGAGGTGATTGTCTGGATGTGATAACGCTGGGTCGGGGGCAGGTCCCTTATCCCTGGTTAGGGGAGCACAGATAAGCGGGGCTGTGCCTCCTCTGCCTTTGCGGAGTGTGGATGGACCCACGGCGTGATCGCGGGGGCCGGGGTGTCCGTGGGGAACAGGGGGGCCTCCGCAGCAGACCCGAGCCCGTGCCAGCTATGTGGCCCTAGTTAGTCGGTTTACCTGCTTGACCCTCCACCTTTTCTACAAAGCAGAGGTGATACTAAATCCCTGTGGTTGTCCTAAGGATAAAGGAGAGCCCGTGGGCCCGGGAAGGTGCAGGGGCATCTGGGGCCCAGAGCTCAAGCATCTCTCTCCATCTACTTTCCTTTGTTTTCAAAATGACTTTTTCTCCCCCCTGAAGGGAAATTAGGAATCTTTTTTTTTTTAAATTAAAAACACAAATCATCTGCTTGCAGACCGTGTTAGAGTTGAGCATTAAGTCCATCAGTCTTCCAACAGACCATGCAGAGGGTTCCCCCTGCCCCGCAACCCTCAGCCAGCCTGACCCCTCCGCACACCCTCTTCCAGGGATGGACAGCCACTGTCCCAGGCCTCTGCAGAAGCAGGAGGGAACACACACTGGTTTTCATTTCTGTCTCTTCAGCCTCAGTTTACCTGGGTGGAAAGCACGGACATGTGTGCATTTTGTGGAAAAGCAGACGAGTGTTGCTTTATTATTATTATTATTATTATTATTATTATTATTATTTTGGTAAATGTATCACTCTCAGCACTGAAATCCTTTAAAATTACATTTTATTGACCATCTTGAGCTAACATTCATCTCCGTGTTGAATGGGCTTGAAGAAACGCCCAGGGGTCTCACGTCACGCATCCATGCAGAAAATCAGCCCCAGAGCCCTCTTTCTGTGGGTGTGGAGGTAAAGTGGTTCTGCACTGCAGTACCTGTGAGGGGCTAGTTTAGTCAGAGTTGCCTTTTAAAGCCCTGAGCAAAGGTGAATAGCACAGATTCTGTAAACAGGTTTCTCCCTTCCTGCAGAATCTGGGGATTGGGTGATAATGGCATTAGCATTTTGCCAGCACTTTACAGTTATTAGGCCAGAACCTGTGGTTGCATAAGCTGCTCTCAGCAAATTCATCAGGCATTTTTTAAGAGGGTTGTTTGAATTTTTAATGCGGTGGCTGTTTGGTATGCTATTTTCTTCAATTTAGTGTAGCCACCACAGAAGGCGAATCCAAGAGCTCAGAAGAGTTAATCTTGCAAAGGCATTAAGTCTCAGTGATGGGGTTATTTCCTCACAGAGTGGCACCCACTTCTTAGTGTAATTCACCTGTCAGCTCCGAGAGGTGGGCTGTTCTCGGATTCCACCAGCAGCTGTGGAAAGGTATAGGGTTGGGAAGGTTGGTTTCCATGCTTGCATGATGATAGGCCACCATTCTAAAAGTGCGTCCTCTCCTGGCCAAGAACAAAGGCTTTCGAGGCAGCAGATCTGGGTTTGAATCCACTTCCAAATTGTGCCTCTATATTTTTCCCCATCTCTAAAGAGGAGATGGTGGGGCGCCTGTGTGGCTCAGTGGGTTAAAGCCTCTGCTTTCGGCTCAGGTCATGATCTCAGGGTCCTGGGATCGAGGCCCGCATCCGGCTCTCTGCTCGGCAGGGAGCCTGCTTCCCCCTCTCTCTCTGCNAAAAAAATAAATAAAAAAAATCTTAAAAAAAAAAAAAAAAAAAAGAGGAGATGATGGTGGCATTTGTTTTGTCCGAGTGTTGTGAGGGCCAAGTTCACTGATGACTGCAACAAGCTTTTAGGCACCAGTGGCTAGTGTGGGCAGCACCTCGGGGACCCTAGAGCTGGCCGTGTAGGGAGTGACTGGTGTCTGGATGGCCACAGGGCCAGCAGCCACAGCGCTCACCACGTCACAGGCTGAACATCCACTGTTCCAGGCATGCAGGCCAGCTGCTTCGAATAGGCTCTTATTTTCACAGAAACGCCAGAGATTACAGGTGGGATAATCTACTTCATGGCGTGGACACTGAAGTCGGGAGAAACCGAGGAACTTGAACAGGGTCACAGACTTGGCACACGGTGGGGCTAGATTTCAAGTCCAGTTCTGTCTGACTTGGACTCCTTACCCTACACGGGTGAACTCCCTGAGGCTATGAAATGGTCAACTTCGGACCCGATGAACACTTTTGGCCAGAATTTCACCCTGGACGTGGTTTCTTAAGTCTTTTCAAAGCTGCAGGTGTGATCTTGGACTTCACCTCGCTGGTCCACCTCAAGTAGTGCTGCGGTTGAGGTTCTTGATTTGGGCTTCAACTGAGTGGGTCCATTTAAGGACTCATGACTTAATGTAAACTGGAAGTTAACTGTGCAGTAGCCCTGAGAAAGCAAAGAAAGACTTTCAGGATTGAACAAATTACCAGTGCCGGATTGGAGTTAGTTCCGGCTTGTTTTCTCCAAGAACACAAAGTTGTGTTTCGTGCCACAGTGTCTCAGAACCTCCAGGCGTTCTTTCAGGATTCAGAGTAGTTTGGATCTTCGGTAGGAAATGTCTGGAAGCAGCAGTCGCTGCCGTACAGGCAGAATCAGAAAACCACATGGTGGGAGGTCCGGTATTGGGCTTCGATTATGTCCAGGGTCAGCTTAGCCCCCCGTGTTTATCCTTGCCTTATTTTCCCTTCCCATAAGTGGGTTTTGATCCCGGGAATCCTAGGCTTACAAGTCACCACCAAGGTCTTTCTGGGCAGCACTGAAATGAACCCTTCCGTGAGACCGGTTCAGATGCCCCTCCTAGAAACCTCCCGTGCCCTCACAGTGTGGCTGGCTGGCCTGACGCGGTCAGACTCTGGAGTCCGGACGGTGGAGCTCATCCAGGTGCTGGGCCTGCCCTGATGGACCAGCGCCCATTTTCACTGCTTGAGAGCCATCTTCCAAAGTGAGAACTCTTTAGACCGAGAGCACTGGATCAGGAAAGATTATGAGTGATCCAGGATCACTTTTCTGAGCAGATTCTCAGTGAGCATAACTTAAACGTGATTTTAATAAAAGAAGACTGGAGATTAACACCGTTGACATGGATCGAGTTATTCTTTCGTGCCAGCACCCTTCTAACCCCCTTATGTACTTGGAATCCGCGTGGAAACCCTGAGCGATAGAGGGGTTGTCTTAACACCCATCTTGTCCAGGAAAATCAGTGAGGGTGGACAGGTGGGAGGGCTTAGCTTTTGCAGGAACCCTTCTGGGCTGTGTCTTCGAAAGCCCCCCCATGAGCCGCTTCTCGCTCTTCCAGATGGAACAATGTGTGCTGAGATCCTAAAGGTGGTGAATGGAGTAACAGGAGGGGATTCAGAGTTGCAGAATAGTGCAAATTGAGATAAAATGGTTGTCCTCCTAAATTTTCTTCTCAACTTCCTGAAAACCATCCTCACATTTGCTTAGCGGGCTCCTTTGATCTGTCGGCAGCTCTCACAATTGGGCATGGGATTTCCCCATCTTTTGTACCTGTTGGCTTTTGCACTTCTTCCCTACCCCCTTGGAGTCTGTCGCTGACTTTGTTAGTAAGTAGCCCCCACCCATAGTGTGTGCCAGCTCAGGTCCTTAGCATGGGCCACACCGGAGGGATGTCCCTATCGCATCAGGTCCAGGGCACCCTCTGTAGGTGCCTGCTTATCTTCCCTCCCCCAGCCCTACCCCCACCCCTTGCATGTCCTCACAAGAGCTCTGGAACAGCCAGGAGACCCCTTCATAGCTGTAGTGCAGAAAGACTAACGTGGTTCAGATTTCCCCTCTGAGACCGGAGCTTGCATATTTTCATATTTATCTCATAGTGTAATTTATTTATATTCATTCCTATACTAATTAAGACAGAAAAGGTTGTTTTATTCCATGAATCATGTTGTGTGGAATCCCCATTGTCCCCTCCCCCTTGTTTACAGTTGCTGCGGTTCAGTAAATGACGTCTGAACCTCTTGGCTGAGCTGTTACTATTCTTATAAAGTGGGCATGCTCTGATAACTGGGTGTGCCCTTTCCTCTCCCTAGTGGCACCCATGGGTACATGGCTCCCGAGGTCCTGCAGAAGGGGACAGCGTATGACAGCAGTGCCGACTGGTTCTCCCTGGGCTGCATGCTTTTCAAGCTTCTGCGAGGGTGAGTGAAATGCATCCTATTACTGTCTCCGTGGCATATCCTCGGATCAGAACCCAGACTGCTTAGACACTGTTAGGGTCTAACATTATTTTAGATCACACATGCTAACCTAGACGATGACCAGGGCTCTCCCTGCCTTATAAAAGCGAGAGCGTTGCTCCCATAGACTTTTAGGCAAAAGCTTACACTTACGTATTTTTGTTCCATACCTCTTAGGAGTATCAACACATTTAAATCTAAGAGAAGACTGCTTTGAAGTGGTCCCACTGGTAAACCTTATTTGGGCCCTAAGAGTTATTTTAAAATGTGGATAATTAAAGAAGGTAGGATAACCTTTCTCATTAGGAGTCAGTTACTCATGATCATCTTGCCAATGTTAAGCATTTTGAGGGTTACAAGAAAGGACCGAGACCCACAACCCATTTTAGAAGTGTGCAGGTATGCGGAAGCGTCCTGAAGTTAATTTGTTTTTCGTAAAACACAAAAATGAAACTGCATGATTTTGTGTTTTTAATTAATTGGTGTTAGTTCTCAACCACCAAAGATGGTGAAATAGAGCAGAAGGATTAGGAAATGAAAGCACTGTCAACAGTATGTCCCCGTATTGAGCACAACGATCATGTTAGCATTTTCCCATTAATTTTTAAGAATTTTCAGCCAACCGGAATGAAAGTCTTAAGTTTCGAAAATATGTTTTCAGTCATCCTCATCCACAAGGCTACAAAAGCGCTTTATGTTACCATTTCCTGGTCAAGACCCTCCCTCTCCTATTTCTGCTGTGAACATGGGTCTGGTCGTTTGCTGAGCTTTTCCCATTTCCACTGGGAAGGCTCATTGAGCACTGCCACATCTTCTTGCTGTAATTAGCACATTCAGCAAAGGGGCTGGATCCCATGTTTCCCCCCAAATTAGGTTCCCAGCACTCTTGCTGCTTCCCCAGGACCCCAGTAATCTAGTTGTTCTCTGCTCACCGTTTTCACTGGGGAACCAAAATCGTGTTACTGCCCAGAGGCCTGTTGGTCCTTATTAAGGCCTGTTGGTCCTTAATTGCATTACTGTCTTTGTGGAGCCTGCAGGGCCCTAATTCCCATCATCAGACTCACTGACCTAATTAGAGAGAGTTTCTGTCAGACGGGCCAGAGAAAACCACTTCCTTCTACCCGATGGAGGCTCTCTATGTGAGGCGAGCGCAGAGACGCATTGAGTCTCCGTTTGGACCCCCACCGGAGATGGGGGGTGGGTACAGAATCCGCACTGTCCGAGTACTGAGACAGGAAAATTCCGTGCAACAGCGAAAACATCGACTACATCAAGTCAAGATTGGGAAGTCAGTAGTCAAATGTCACCGGGAAACCTGCCAAGCCGTGTATTTAGGGCTTGGTTCATGTCTTTGTTTCGTTTGATTCTAGTCTGTTCATAATAACGTCCACACGTGTCAATTGGGGATGATCTGGCATGATACTGGTTTTTGAAAGATCCGAAGATGTGATTATTAACGATATGCCAGCAGTATGATTTGCGGCCGATAAAGTGCACCCAGCCGTATCTGGCCGCAGGTCAGGTTCGGAGTACTGAACTGGGGAGGGATTCATTCCTCCTGGGTCCTTGATCAGACTCGGTGAGCAGCACTGTGTTCACTGCGGCTCCCATCCAGAGGGGTCCTGGCCGACAGGAAGACATCCAGCAGGTGTTTCTGAGGATGGGGCGAGAGGAAAATGGTGAAAGATCTAGAAACCATGGCTCATATGGAAAGGTTGGAAGAGTTGGGTACAAGGCTTAGGGGAGCCCTAATGACTGGCTCCCGGCTGGCCGAGGATCCGTCTTCACAAAGGGGTTATATTCCTGCTGCACCGCTCCCGAGAGCGGGCGCTTTAAGGAGGGGAGAGATGTCAGTTCGACACAGTAACGCCCCCTCAGGCATTCGAAGGAGTGTTGTGCCTCACAGGTAGCGAGGTCCCTATCTCTGTCTGGGGACCATCTGCGGAGCCTGGCATGCAAAGAAACCTTCCAGTGTGTGATCAAAACAGGACTGGATGAACCTTTCCCACTAAGATGTATGATCTTCTGCCATTCTCTGCCTTGCTTGTTCAGAAGCCATTTACAGGAAAGGACAGCATGGAAACCAAAGGGCAGGGAGATGTTTTTTGACTTAAGTGATTTCGAGTAAACTTGGTAAGCATTTATTGAGTAGCTACAGTATGCAGCAGACTGTGCTTCATGTGCTGGGGAGAGGAAGGGAGGGAGAGAGAGGGAGGGAGAAGAGGAGGAAGGGGAGAAGGAAGGGGGGAAGGAAGCCACATCCTTAAAGAGCTCGCAGGAGAGTAGAGATGTCCACACACGGGAGCGGGGGCGGGCTGCGGTTTCCCAGGGGCACAGAAATGAGTCCCAGGGCTGACCTGGGAGAGCAGGGCTGACTCCACGCAGGGGATGCTCTGTGAAGGGGGCCTGGAGAGGGTTGGCGATTCCAAGACTGGGGCAAAGGAAACATGTTTTCCTGTGGGGAGCAGACACTACGGGGCAGCTTGCCTTTCCCCAGTGGTGACCTGGCCAGGGAGGGCATGCTGGGAGAGGAGGTGGAGGAGTCAGGGAGAGCCTCTCAAGAAGGGAGGCCCTAAAAAGGCCATGCGTGGGGTGGGTGGGGGCTTTGTTCTTGAGGCCCCAGAGACTGGAGGCTTTTACACAAAGGAGAGTCATGGCAGGGTGTTTGTCAGAAGAAGGTGCTCACAGCAGCACACCTGTAGCCCTGGACGGTGGGAGATGGGCAGGTGTGGGGACCCAGGCGAAAGGCCAGGACCTGCGGGGCTGGGACCAGGAAGGAGGCAGGTGGCCAAGTGATGTTGCTACGCTGATCGGTGGGGGTGGTGATAGCTGTGTTTTTCTGGTGGGTGCTTAGATGTGGAAGCTAAGGGGTGCTCCTTGGCAATGCTTGGAGACATTTTTGCTTGTCACAGCTTTGGAAAGGGCTACTTCTGACATCTGGCGGGTGAAGGTGAGGGTTGCTGGGAAACATCTTACGACGCGTAGGATGGGCCCCGCTGACCCCAGCAAAGCATTGCCCTGTCCAGAAGGCCAGCAGTGCAGAAGAGGACAGAGTCTGCTCCAGGGCACGTCTCTTCCTTCCTTCCCGCAGCAGAGCGGTGCGCTTGAACAGGGGGTCACCGGCAAATAATTTTTGCTTCTCTTTTCTGCGGTCGAAAGCTTCTTCCACAGACCAGCGCACCCCACTGCCTCTGCTGAAACCCTCGTCCACACCCCTCACTCTGCCTTGCCACGCTGGAAGAACGCCACAGAGGCACGACGGAGAGGAATCTGGATGTGGGCAAGCTGTGCAGGCTTGAGATCGCGTTCCGCATCCCTGGGCTCACAGGGATGGGCTGTTGCCCACGTGTGGGATTGCTGCCCTGATCCTCAATCTGCATTTTATATGTCTGTCAAGGAAAAAAACTGATGTGACAGTAGCTTTGATCCTAAGCTCATCACCTCTGATGGTCGGTCCCTGAAGGTGTCAGATGCAGGGAGAGAGCCTGGCTGGTGATCTGCGGACAGCTGAGCTCTGCCCAGGTTACTGAGTTTGTTCCTGTAGCGGGGGAGGGGGGGAATGTTTATAAACATTTGGGCAGCTATTGGCTTAGGTCCAAAACTCATATTTGATGTGGTGTGTCATCCTTTTGGTACTCTAAAACTAAATTTTGACGCAGGAGTTTGAATCACTTACTTACAAACGTACTGCTCTTGAACTTGTTTCGCTGTGACCATGATCTGTGGCGCGTGCGCGCGCCCTCGTGCCTGTCTTCCCATCCCTTCTCCCATCTCTAACGATTTCCCCAGTCGTTCGGGGGAGATTTGCAGTTGCTCCCACTCGCTCTCTAAGTCGAAGCCACATCTGACCGCTGCACGTGTGACTTCTGTTCCCGGGGCGCCCCGCAACCGCGACCCGAGCCCGAGTGCCGCGTGCGCGGCGGAGAAGCCGGCCCGCCCCGCACGCGGTCCGCAGGCCCCAAACGCGCTCCTCTTTCAAGCGGCTGCCTCGGGGAGCAGCTGCAGCCACCCGGGCTCCGTGAGCACCATGTACCTCCCTCCGAGCCGAGATTATTGCTCTCGTAGGGTTTCTTTAACATTTTCCAAAATAGAAACAGAATCTTTGGTTTTGTTCACAAGGAATCATCAAGACCGCCTTGGAAGCAGATGTGCCCCGAGACTCGGAACTTGCGAGCGCGCGCTTCCTTGGCGCGCCGGCTCAGAGCCGGATCACTGAAAAGCATGCCCGACTGTTTCCTACGGAGTCCGGCGCGCGCCGAAGAGCCGCGTGTGGACAACGGGCTCCTTAGGGACCGGGTTCATGTGCTGGAAATGTTTTTGGCACCGCCGACTTTAACTCCGCCCCCCTCGCGAGCCTCCCTTGGGTCTCATGAAAGACTTTTTAAATTTAGCACAGAGCATTTCTGTCGGAACACAGCGGTCCTTCTCTGGAAGGGTCAGGGCACCGTGCCTTTCTGCCGGCGGCAGGCGCGGGGTCCGGAGCAGGGACGGGATCCTCCGGCACCGCGCACAGGAGCCAAACCAGCAGGATGTGCCCCCGCGCCAGGTCTGCGCACAGTCCCTTTGCACGCCTTCAGGGACTGCGTGGGCTGGAGTCAGCCGTGTCCAACAGAGACTGCAGCTTTAGTAGGATTTCATAAACTGTCATCCTTTTTCTCTTGAACCACGAACCTGTGGATGTCTCCAGCATCGGGGGATGATGCAAGTAACGGTTTTTTAAATGATAATATCTTATAAATAAGGTACCATTTGTTGTTATATCCGATTTGCTTTTTAAACGCAGTCATTTTACATTTTTTTTTTAAAAGATTTTATTTATTTATTTCACAGCGGGAGAGAGATCACAAGGAGGCAGAGAGGCAGGCAGAGAGAGAGAGAGAGGGGGAAGCAGGCTCCCTGCCAAAGCAGAGAGCCCGATGCGGGCCTCGATCCCAGGACCCTGAGATCATGACCTGGGCCGAAAGCAGAGGCTTTAACCCACTGAGCCACCCAGGCGCCCACATTTTTCTTTTTAGAAACAATTAGGGTGAACAGAACATTTCCAAAGTCTAGTTTAGAGATTAGTGCATGTTTGTTCGCTTGGCACTCATTCACCTTGTTTTAGATTTTATTTTTCAAATTACTGCTTTCAAGAGATTGAAATTACTCCATGTTTCATTGCATGGTAAGAAGGAAAACAAAGCATTAGAGTGCCCTCTCTTGTACGAAATGAACATTAAAATATTTGAGATCATCCAGGCTCTAAAGTGTAATAATCCCTTCCGAGACATGACTCAGTGCCTCACTTCACTAATTCAGTAGGATGGTCAGAGAGGGAACAGTAAGTAGTGCAAGGATGATTTCTTTTCTCTGAATCACATTCATTTATGTGCTCAGTTCTCCAACCTGCTTTATAGAGTTAACTTTCAAATATTTGACAGACTGTCTTGCCTCCGATGGTGTTACGTACACCCTAGAAATAAAACTGGAGGATTCATCATTTTATAGCCATGTCTTACTCTAAGAAAATCCAGTCATGTACATATATATCCCCTCTTTAATTTCCAAATAAATATGTAAGGCCGGGATTCTGTAATTGGCATGTTTACTAGTCTCTTTTGATAAGATTTCCTTTGAAAGCCAGCTTCTCTAGGGTTTTAACAACAGGGTAAAGAGTAAGAATAGTTTGTTTTTCATTAGCTTATCAAGCAGACATTCATTTTATAAAGTTAGGATTCATCTTTATTGATTTCTCAAGCTATGGCTCGAGCAGATACCCGCTGTGCCCTGCTATGGTCTTGGCTGCGACCAGCGTCACGGTGTCTGTCTGTTCCCTTCGCCGTTTCTGTGAAGCACGGGGCCTTAGGCCCGTCGAGACTGACGGTTTCCGTGCCTGGCCCACAGCCAGTAAACCTTGAGCCCAGGTCTGGTGGCTCCTACGTTAGGGACTCTCTCTAAGTACAGCAGGAGAAAGCAGCTCTCAGAACTGGAGGGCCGAGAACACAGGGTTCATGTGTGTCTGTCATCATCAAAGGAAGGTATCACCTGGTTACCGGTTTCCAGTGGGGGAGGTGTATTTGTCTTGGTCATGTTTGGGTTGCACCGCAGTTCTTTGGGTTGCTTGAGGGACTAATATCCATTTTTCTAAAAAAAAAAAAAAAAAAAAAAAAAGATAAAATTGTATGAAAGTTATTCTCTCAAACACTAAAGTGACAAATGTTATATAAATGGCCTTCATTTTCATGACTGCCGGCTGGCTGATTGTTTTAAGGATATTTTAAAATATCTCTAGGAATACATTTGCTGAAGCCTGTTTTAGAACCATGATTTCACTGACGTGAGGATCAGACAGTTCATGCAAACATAAGCGCGCCCCCCCCCTTCAGGCACTAATGTACCCCGACACCAGCCTTTCTCGGGAAACGGTAAATGTGTAGGGCTTTGGTATTTGTAGTTTTGGATGAATACTATCAGAATATAGTACCCCACCCAGATATGAACCAGGGATATGTGCTAAGTGACCCGATAACCACATCGTCATGTTCATTTCCACAGGCACAGCCCTTTCAGACAACACAAAACCAAAGACAAGCATGAGATAGACCGGATGACCCTCACCGTGGTAAGGAGATTGAAAACTCTGTTCTTTGGGGGTGGTTTTTGTTTTTGTTTTTTTTAAGATTTTTCTTTTTCTTTTCTTTTTTTTTTTTTTAAGTGATCTCTACCCACAGCATGGGACTCAAACCTACAACCCCAAGATCAAGAGTCACATGCTTCACTGACTTAGCCAGCTAGACTAGACGCTCTGAAAAACTCTATTCTTATTTGCATTATAATTTTTCACGTCTCATTCCATTAACAACCGGTGTAAAAATTTGCTTTCTTTAAAACAAATGAGTGGAGATAGAGTTCCTAGAAATCCTAACTGGCAGTTTAGTGGAAATAGATGACAAGCAAGGCAGAAATCAGAGTTTGACACCCGACAATAAGAGAAAGATCCCGAAAATTGAAAACTAAAGAAGATCAAAGAAAAGGAAAAATTCCTGAGGCACAGAAGAGCAGGGAGACCTGTTTCTCTGTACCTGGCCCCAGACATTGACATTGAAAATGACTAGTACTCGGGGGCGCCTGACTGGCTAGTCGGTGGAGTGTGCAACTCTTGGTCTTGTGAGTTCGAGCCCCACGTTGGGCATAGAGATTACTTAAGAGAAAGAAAGTAAGTGACTAGTACAGTTTCACATTTCTCTCTCTCTCTCTTTCTTTCTTTCTTTTTCTTTTTAAGATTTTATTTATTTATTTGACAGAGAGAGAGATCACAAGTAGGCAGAGAGGCAGGCAGAGAGAGAGGGGCAAGTAGGCTCTCCGCTGAGCAGGGAGCCCGATGTGGGACTCAATCCCAGGACCCTGGGATCATGACCTGAGCCGAAGGCAGAGGTTTAACCCACTGAGCCACCCAGGTGCCCCGGTTTCACATTTCTTGAGAGTACATACTAATTCACAGTGCATCTGCAGTTTTTAACTCTGTCCTTGTCCAAGAAATGGACTTTAGGTTTTGTTGGGCCTCAGGGCATCTTGTAAATGGTTTTGTTTTTTTCTCCCCCAGAATGTGGAGCTCCCGGAGGCCTTCTCCCCGGAACTGCGGTCCCTCCTAGAAGGCCTGCTCCAGAGAGACGCCAGTAAGCGGCTCGGCTGCCACGGAGCGGGGTAGGCTGTTATTCTAGCTCTTGAGTACCCGGAGCACAGAACAGTTAGTTTTAATACATCACACTTCATTCCGAGGCCCTGAAAATGTCCCACTTTGATCCCGGGGGGGAAAAGAAATCACACGAGAAATACATTTGCTGTCCTTTGTGTTCTGTAATTAACGACTTGAAGAAGTTGCTCACTTTTCAACTTTAAAAATCGATCCCGTTGACAGTAGAAATGAATCCCGATATTTCGCAGTTCGTTTGGTGAAGTTTTGCTAATTATGTTTGCAGTGACGGCAGATCAGTATCCTGATCAGCTTCCTGTGTGTTTTCTCTCACATTTAACTGGCCGGCTGCTGTCTTACACGTGTTTTCTAGCTGCTCGGTGTCCAGAACGCCTTCCTGCAGTCTTCAAACTGGACTGATATTTTGGCTGGATACACAGTTCTAAATCGATAATGGTTTTCCCCTAGAACTCTGGAGATCTGTTGCTTTATTGTGTGCAGTAAAGCTGGTCATGGAGCCTAGTCATCACTCGCTTATGTCAGGTGCTGGGAGTTCCTTGTACTGTGGAGGCTCATTTTCTTCAGCTTGGGGAATACTGTTTTTTAATTTATTTGACCGTCCCTCTCCTCCATTTCCTTGGTTAGCTCGTAGAACTCCTTTTAGGTTTCTGTTGGAATTTCTAGAGTGGTCATTAACACTTCTGACCTTGTATATTCCCTGTATCTTCGCTTTGGTTCTAGTCTACTTTCTGTGGGCTCAGATCTTTAATCCCTCCTTTGATTGTTTTTTAAAATCTTTAGTAGGCTTAATTTCTTCAAAATAGGATCTTTCAGAGTCCCCACCACTCCATGAGATTAACACTTAGCTGCAGGCATTTTTTATTATTTTTATTCTTTGCCCAAGGGGTACAGGTCTGTGAATCATCAGGCTTACATTTTTCACAGCATTCACCAAGACACAAACCCTCCCCAATGTCCATAACCCATCCACCCTATCCCTACCCTCCCACCCCCCAGTAACCCTCAGTTTGTTTTGTGAGATTAGGAGTCTCTTATGGTTTGTCTCCTTCCCCATCCCATCTTGTTTCATTATTTTTCCCTCCCTACCCCCCACGACCCCCCACCCTGCCCCTCAAGTTCCTCATATCAGAGAGATCATATGATAATTGTCTTTCTCTGATTGACTTATTTTGCTCAGCATAATACCCTCCAGTTCCATCCACGTCATTGCAAACGGCAAGATTTCATTTCTTTTGAGAGCTGCATAGTATTCCATTGTGTATATATACCACATCTTCTTTATCCATTCATCTGTTGATGGACATCTAGGTTCTTTCCATAGTTTGGCTATTGTGGACATTGCTGCTATAAACATTCGGGTGCATGTGCCCCTGAGGATCACTACCTTTGTGTCTTTAGGATAAATACCCAGTAGTGCGATTGCTGGGTCGTAGGGTAGCTCCATTTTCAACTTTTTGAGGAATCTCCATACTGTTTTCCAGAGTGGCTGCACCAGTTTGCATTCCCACCAACAGTGTAGGAGGGTTCCCCTTTCTCCGCAACCTCGCCAACATCTGTCATTTCCTGACTTGTTGATTTTAGCCATTCTGACTGGTGTAAGGTGGTATCTCGCTGTGGTTTTAATTTGTATTTCTCTGATGCCGAGTGATGTTGAGCACTTTCTCATGTGTCTGTTGGCCATTTGGATGTCTTCTTTGGAGAAATGTCTGTTCATGTCTTCTGCCCATTTCTTGACTGGGTTATTTGTTTTATGGGTGTTGAGTTTGAGAAGCTCTTTATAGGTTTTGGATACAAGCCCTTGATCTGACATGTCATTTGCAAATATCTTCTCCCATTCTGTCAGTTGTCTTTTGGTTTTGTTGACTGTTTCCTTTGCTGTGCAAAAGCTTTTAATCTTGATGAAGTCCCAATAGTTCATTTTTGCCCTTGCTTCCCTTGCCTTTGGTGAGGTTCCTAGGAAGAAGTTGCTGCGGTTGAGGTCGAAGAGGTTGCTGCCTGTGTTCTCCTCGAGGATTTTGATGGATTCCTTTCTCACATTGAGGTCTTTTATCCATTTTGAGTCTATTTTTGTGTGTGGTGTCAGGAAATGATCCAGTTTCATTTTTCTGCATGTGGCTGACCAGTTTTCCCAACACCATTTGTTGAAGAGACTGTCTTTTTCCCACTGGACATTCTTTCCTGCTTTGTCGAAGATTAGTTGACCATAGAGTTGAGGGTCCATTTCTGGGCTCTCTATTCTGTTCCACTGATCTATGTGTCTGTTTTCGTGCCAGTACCATATTGTCTTGATGATGGCAGCTTTGTAATAGAGCTTGAAGTCTGGAATTGTGATGCCGCCAACTTTGCTTTTTTTTTTTTTACATTCCTTTGGCTATTCGGGGTCTTTTCTGGTTCCATATAAATTTTAGGATTATTTGTTCCATTTCTTTGAAGTAAATTGCTGGTATTTTGATGGGGATTGCATTAAATGTGTAGATTGCTCTAGGTAGCATAGACATTTTCACAATATTTATTCTACCCATCCATGAGCATGGAATGTTTTTCCACTTCTTTGTGTCTTCCTCAATTTCTTTCATGAGTACTTTATAGTTTTCTGAATACAGATTTTTTGCCTCTTTGGTTAGGTTTATTCCTAGGTATCTTATGGTTTTGGGTGCAATTGTAAATGGGATTGACTCTTTAATTTCTCTTTCTTCTGTTTTGTTGTTGGTATATAGAAATGCAACTGATTTCTGTGCATTGATTTTATATCCTGACACTTGACTGAATTCCTGTATGAGTGCTAGCAGTTTTGGAGTGGAGTCCTTTGGGTTTTCCACATAAAGTATCATATCATCTGCAAAGAGTGAGAGTTTGACCTCTTCCTTGCCGATTTGGATGCCTTTTATTTCTTTTTGTTGTCTGATTGCTGAGGCTAGGACTTCTAGTACTATGTTGAATAGCAGTGGTGATAGTGGACAGCCCTGCCGTGTTCCTGACTTTAGGGGAAAAGCTCTCAGTTATTGTCCATTGAGAATGATGTTCGCTGTGCTTTCTTCGTAGATGGCTTTGATGATATTGANAGTTTTTCTCCATTGAGAATGATATTCGCTGTGGGTTTTTCGTAGATGGCTTTGATGATATTGAGGTATGTACCCTCTATGCCTACACTATGAAGAGTTTTGATTAAGAAAGGGTGCTGTACTTTGTCAAATGCTTTTTCAGCATCTATTGAGAGGATCATATGGTTCTTGTTCTTTCTGTTATTAATGTCTTGTAGCACCTTGATTGATTTGCGAATGTTAAACCAACCTTGTATCCCAGGAATAAATCCCACTTGGTCGTGGTGAATAATCCTTTTTATGTGCTGCTGGATCCTATTGGCTAGTATTTTGTTGAGGATTTTTGCATCCGTATTCATCAAAGATATTGGTCTGTAATTCTCCTTCTTGATGGGGTCTTTGCCTGGTTTGGGGATCAAGGTAATGCTGGCCTCATAAAAGGAGTTTGGAAGTTTTCCTTCCAATTCTATTTTTTGGAACAGTTTCAGGAGAATAGGTATTAATTCTTCTTTAAATGTTTGGTAGAATTCCCCTGGGAAGCCGTCTGGCCCTGGGCTCTTGTTCGTTGGGAGATTTTTGATGACTGCTTCAATCTCCTTACTGGTGATGGTTCTATTCAGGTCTTCAATTTCTTCCTGGTTCAGTTTTGGTAGTTTATATTTCTCTAAGAATGCATCCATTTCTTCCAGATTGTCAAATTTGCTGGTGTAGAGTTGCTCATAATACGTTCTTAGAATTGTTTGTATTTCTTTGGTGTTGGTTGTGATCTCTCCTCTTTCATTCATGATTTTATTAATTTGAGTCCTTTCTCTTTTCTTTTGGATAAGTCTGGCCAGGGGTTTGTCAATCTTATTAATTCTTTCAAAGAACCAGCTCCTAGTTTTGTAGCTGCAGGCATTTTGGGGTTGGATATGGAGAAAGAAAGTCTGGTGTGTGCATGCGTGCATGTGTGTGAAGGGGTCCATCTACAGAGTTCAGCCTGTCTTCAGCCTGCGTCTCACCATCCCCTCCCCCACCACCTCCGCGCACGCACTGCGTTGAGCCTGGAACTCAGCACCTCTGTCCCCCAGGGAATAGCTCTGCTGTTTCTTGCCAGCAGTCACTGCTTCTGCGTCCACGCCCATCCTATCTGCTGATGGTTCCCCATCCCAATTTGTGGTGCATTTATGACTCTGTGTTCCTCTTCCATCATTTTAGCGATTGTTGGGAAGGGACAAAAGCAAAACGCAAAATGCAAAGGGATACCCTTTGACTTAGATTTCATTCATTCATTCATTCCGTAAACACTGAGCACCCCCTGAGTGTCAGCCATTGTCCTAACTGCTGGAGCTGAAGCGGTACTCACACATAGGCACAGCCCTGCCTTCTTGGAGCTTCTGTTGGGTGGGGGTGAATGACATCATAGAAACGATCAGATAAGTAAGATGATCTCAGAGTGAGAGAAGAGCGTGAATGAGATAAATAAGGCAGTGTTGTCGTTGAGATGCCAGCTGTGGGAGGAGGGTGGGGAAGGACCCCAGACAGAGGGGCAGGCTGGGGCAGGGGGCAGTTAGGGCCATTCAAGGAGGGGGTGGAGACCAGGATGGTGGCAGTGGTAGCAGGACGTTTAGCATTCCCTTTATGATCAAAGACCTTGCCGCCCCCACTGGGAATCGGATCTCGGTGAGGATGGGAGGCAGTAAGAAGTAGCCCCAGGACTTACCGAGGGGTGAGCTGCTGAGGATAGTGGGGCATTGGGGGGTGATCCGTCTCTTTGGCTTTAGACGACAAGGCATGGGAGTAAGTCAGGAGTTCTGCAGACCTCTCGCCCCATCAAGTGGAGACGCCGAGTAGGCGCTGGGTGGGTGGGCCTTCTGGCGTACAGGATAAGGTCGGCACCGCCACACGTGTCTGGGAGCTGTCTGCAGGTACAGGGCACTTAAAGGCCTGGCAGGGCAAGGTCACCCAAGGAATGATAGCGGAGGGGGCCGAGAACCAGCCTTTGGGGGCTCTGCCACAGGGGACAGGGGTGCGGGGGGACCCAGGGCAGGCCTTGGCAGAGAGTCCCTGGTGGGCACAGGGACCATGCACTTTCCCTGTGTAGGCTTTCCTCATGGTATACAGCCCCTTCGCTTCTGAATAAACTGAGCTGCAAGGGTGGTCTCCGGGAAAACTTGTTTCTTCTGTACATGAGGAGGTTTGGCATGCGCTATGTTCCTAGATTTCTAGTTGGCTTCTGAATTCATATTTGGTGCTTCATATGCCTACTGTTTGATCTGACATGCCTCGTAGACATTTGCTGTAAATCTTCTCAATGTGGAGATCTCTAATTTAAGTCTTATTTGAATTTGTTCTCCTGGCGACAGACTTCTGTGTGTCTATCTATCTATCTGTGACAGCTCCTAGGTTCTCTCAAACTGGAATAAATTACCACATGGGATAATTTTCCTAGCTTCTGCATACAATATTTCTAAACATCCAGTATTTCCTGTGTTGCTTTGAAGGAAGCATATTTTACTCGCTCACCTAAAGAACTGAAAATAGTCGTTCCTCTGTGTTCTTCCTAGGAGACAGTTTTTGGAAAATATTCCTTAGGTTTGCAAATGCACCCTTACCACCTTTGTGCCTCTTCCACAGGGCACAGGAAGTAAAGGAGCACATCTTTTTCAAAGGCATCGATTGGCAGCAAGTCTACTTACAAAAGGTACTGTCTGGAACCACACACTGGGCACCACCACCTCTGTGCATTGTCTTAGTCCCCACTTCCTGGGTCCATCCCCCCGGGCTCCGCCCCTGCCCC
>LNAC01001049.1:358306-372458 GCA_002007465.1 Ailurus styani | reverse complement strand
TGCCCCTGCCCCGCCCCCAGGCTCCCCTGACTGCAGTGGGAATGCTCCTTGCTCTTTGACCCACAGCTGCCATTACTGTCAACTCCCTCTGGGCCGACTTCTCTGTGTTTCCCCAGTTTAAAAGTTTTCCAAGTATCTGCAGTATACATTAATAAATCCTGAAACGGAGCTGTTAGCTAATGCAAATGTCCGTATAACTGAGATGTTTTTAGCTTTCTCTCATCTTTTTGACTTCCTTTCTCGATCAGTGACTGTATTTTCATAAAGACCTCTACGGAAATGTGTGAGAAACATGGGTCACGAATCTACATATACTTTGTAGCCCAGTACCACACAACTTAAGGATCAGTATGATTCGATAGCAATAGAATCCCTTCCCTTATTTTAAGATATTTTTTAGTATTCCCATTGGTACAGGAAAACACCACACATTAAAAATTTTTTGTTTCATGTTGATCAGCTTTGGATTCATTTCTGCATCATCTCCAGCTGTCAAGGGATGATGCTCTGTTGGTCCCACTTGCTGTGAACGAGTGAGCGGGCTGCGGCTCCGCTGGCCTCGCCTCAGTCACCTCTGTGGGTGTGGAGCCCTCCCTCCAGCCCTCTCCCCATACCCTGAGGCTCTAGCAAGTGGAACGTGGTGCCGCGTTGTCTGACACATGGTGTTTCCCTAAAGCCAAGCTGGTGGGATGTGCACTCTGGAGATTTCATTATATTCAATAATGCTTTAAGACCTTGGACGTGAATCTGTTTTCTCCCCTTAAGTGTCTCTGAAACGTGGGGTCTTCTTTTAGGGCTGTTGCAGGCACAAGCCGGTTCCCTGCATAAGCGCATCTGTGAAGGACGTACTGGCGGTGCAGGGGCTGGCTGGAGTGCTCAGAGTGCAGCTCACTACAGAGGATTAGGTGGGGATGGGCCGTGAGGTGACCTGATAACCGAACTGTCCTTCCTTGGATCTTCCAGTACCCTCCACCCTTGATTCCTCCCCGGGGAGAAGTCAATGCTGCCGACGCCTTTGACATTGGCTCATTTGATGAAGAGGATACCAAGGGCATCAAGGTACACGTGTGACGTTCTCCCTGGGTGTTTTGGAGGGCGGGGAGATTTTTTCTTGGCCATCAAACTGAGTGATTGTCATAGCATTGGGTTGCTTGTGGAATGTGACTTACCAATGAACACCTACATACGTGAAGAATGTAGACATCAAGGACCTAAATTAGAAACCATGAAGGCTTTCTGTGGACCAATCGTTTTATGTTTGACAGACTGGTAAGTGGTCAGTTTCTCACAGATTTGGATATGTTTGCGACTGAAATAGAACTCGAGCATATATGAAGCAGAGGAAACCCAGCTGTGAGACAGCAGACACGCTTTGCCTTGTGCCAAAGAGCCAGCCATCTTAATCCTTTTAAGTATTCCGATCTCTCTGTGTTAGGATGAAAAGAGCAAACAGCATGAGTCATTTTGCATATGTCAGTCAAAAGTGAAATAATCACTGTGTTGTTTTTTTAATATAATCCTCTGCATTTTTCAAACTTTTGTTCATATCATTATGTTTCCCAGTAGACGAGGCATAATTACAGACAGTGAGTCATGAGGGAAAATCCTCCCCCTCAGGCTGCTAAGTCAGAGTGTATCCCTACATGTCGGGCTCACATCTGTCCCCACCTCCTCAGCGTCCCCCAGGACCTCCCCACCTTTTCTCAGCTGCCTCCTTATGCGCTGGTGGCGTCAGCCCCCCTCACTATCCCAGCCAAGCAGCGCGCCCTCCAGAAGGTGGACACACCTGTGGGGAGCCGTGCTAGGGAAACACAGAGCTGGACCCGGCGGAGCGGCTGGGGAGGAGGGAAGCTGCGGGAGACCCCAGGAGGAAGCCAGGTGCACTGGGACCCGAGGAGTGGCAGCTGGCTGGAACGGGCAGTGTCAGGAAGAGGGGGTGGCTGGGGTGCTCCCGGGACCGGCTTCCCAGGAGGTGAAGCTGAGGTGAAGGGGAAGTGGGGAGGGCCAAGGCCACCACTTCCGTGGTCTGGTGCGGTGGCTCCCCCCGGGGGGTCGCAGCGTGCCACCAGTGTCCTGGCCCGTGCGCCGCCAGGCGTAGTCTGCAGCCCGGACAGACAGCAGGCGGCCGGCGTGTGAGTACCGCCGTCCAGCCGTGCTCTGGGGAAAGATCATTCACAAAGTCCTTAAAAGGATTACTGTCGTCCAGATAGAATTTTGTCAGCAGAGGTACTCCTGTCCACAAAAGGGTGCTAAAAATAAAACAGCTGTGATGTGGGAGCCCACAGACATTTTTGATGTTCAAAAGAGAGTTCTCATACTTTAAATTTTGTAAACCATAATCAAGGCTCTGGAGTCAGACTGGGCTCAGGTCTGCCCTTATTCGCTGAGTGACTTCGGGTAACCTCTCACGCCCTGGTTTTGTCACCTGTGACTGGTTGTGACGCCCAGATTTCTCTGAGGTAGGAGAGAGAGCTGCTTTAAGCCTCCTGGCCTCTAGTCCCTGCTGGGAGGTTCTGTCAACGTGGTTTTCGTTCTTCGTGACCAAGAGCTGAGGATGAGCACGCTCGGAACAAGAAGGGGCATGAGGCCAGGGCTCCAGAGGAAGTGAGGGGCCCGGGCCAGCTTAGTCCAGCTAGAGGCTCTGGCTCCTAAGAAACCATGTGTTCTTGATGGTTACAAAAGCAGCCCAAATAATATACTGCTCTGTAAAAAAAGAAAACAAAAACAACAACAACAAAAAGCTCACCTCAGATAAGTACAAATTTTCTTCTTTGTTTTATTCATTTCTAACAATTTAGGCTAAGTCCTAAAACGTCAAGGCTCTCTGAAATTCTAGGAAGTAGAACACTTAGCATACAAAGCAGAGTTGGCCCTTCCCGAGCCAACTACATTGGAAAGAGGTGTGTTTTTACTTTTGGCAAACTCTTCAGAGTCTGTCCCAGTGGCCTTGATCACAGGGTGCCCCTCCGGCCTGCTGCACTGGCACCCCACCCACCCACCCACCCACACACACTCACACTCACACATATACACTCACGCGTGACCGGGCACACGCCTCCAGCCATCATGCTCTGCGCCACCGAGGACTTAAGCTCTGGGCTCAGCCTGGGCTTCTGAAGGCAGCCGGAAGAGGGAAGGAAGGCTCTGAATCAGAGCGGTCCTAAAATCAACACATGATCCTAACAGGTCAGTAAGGGCAGGTAGAGAACCCTTCATGTTTCATCAATTTGCTAAAGTCTTGGGGGCAAGTGCCTCTTCTTGCTCTTTTTCTTGAAAATAAATTGCCTGTTGTGATATCTGTCCAGTCCTTATCTCTCAGGCAAAGGAGCAGCAAATCACGTTTCTCAAGAGATCTGTGCTTCTGAATGACAGCCGTGCTCCGTTTTTTTCAGTGAGATCACTCACCTTTCTGCCACAGAACTGTAGCTCAGAGGCACAAAATCACTTTCTTTGCTCATTTTCAGAGTGTGGCCTCTCAGCTCAGGGGGAAGAATGGAGGATTTTGAGTAGTAGCTTGGAAGAGAAATGTTATCATTAAGTGTAATTTTTATTCCAGTGCCTCTTAAAGGCGAAGTTGCCTAGACCCCCACACGCCTCCTGAGCTCGTGGTCGCACTTTTGACGGCGCTGTGACCCTGGGTTCGTGGAAGGTTGGAAGGTTCATGGAATGAATGGAAAATTCAGCTTCCTCTCCCTTCTGCTCATCTCACTCTTCAGATGAGTTGAGGGTGGTGAGAAAAGCCTCCCACCTTCTCCCTTTTAATTGTTTCTCAAAGTACAGGATGTAATTTTCCACTTTGGCAAACAGAGTCTCCTCACCATCGTTGACATTCTGTTTTGTTGTCGGATCTTTTTGTACTTTAAATAAAGCCCCGTACGTGTTAGTTTTCCATTGTCAAAAATGTAACTTAGATGGTGTAAGAGATGGTATAAGAGAATGGCTGAATCTCCCCTGACGCGGGGTCAAGGTGAAGGTGCCCTCGGTTAGCACGCTGGTTATCAGCAGCAGACATTTGTGACAATGAGCGAGCCGTCTCTGAAGGATTGTACGCTGTCGTCCACTTAGCGTCCCACGTCTCGTTAGGGTACTTCTGACTCTGTTGCCTTGCTAAGTATGTTAAATCATAACTATCTTGATCTCTTAAAATAATAAGCTTCTTGATTGCGACCAAGATCTCTACAAGAACTTCCCCTTGGTGATCTCCGAGCGCTGGCAGCAGGAAGTAGCAGAAACAGTTTATGAAGCAGTAAATGCAGACACGGATAAAATCGAGGCCAGAAAGAGAGCTAAAAATAAGCAACTTGGACACGAAGAAGGTAAAATAGCCAGCGTGTCTCAAAATATTTTCAATGAGATGAATTTTGTAAAAATGTCTTGTAAAGCCGGAAAAGTTTTTGGGTCGTAAAGTACTTTCCAGGGGTGCCGGGGTGGGGGAGGCCATAAATGGTGGCGTGTGGCTGGGGAAAGCTCAGTGTAATATTTCAAAGTCTTCAGTCAATGTATAAATTAAGGTGGTCAGCAGTAGGGTGTCGTGTGTCCTCTGCTCTTGGAGCATCTGGAGCGAGTTGGCAGGTGTCTTCCTTGAAGACGGGATATTTTTGTGCCAGGAGCAGGCCCCGCTTCATGAGCGTGTGACCTGGGCCACCTCACAGGGCACCCCGCTGGGTTGAACGCTCTGCTGTCACTGTCCTGACATTCTTAGTCATGTTCAAACAAGGGCCCCGCATTTTCATTTTCTGCCGGGCCCCGCAAAGTATGAAGCATTTGGCACTGGTGAGGAACTTCACACGCCTATCCCTTGTCCAGTGCCGTAAATGGATAGAATGACATTTGTTTCACGAACAGCATTAAGGAATTGCCAAACCACATTTTTATTTACAACATTTGAATGCCCTGTTGGGATTTCCAAAGTGGAGTACATCACGTCAGGTGTTCTTGAGTCACCAAATGTCGCCTCCATTTTCCTCAGATTCTAATGAACCTTGGATATTTAAACGTGCTGTGGTTGATGACGATGACATCATTCGCTTTATTTCTAGGCAAAGACTGTTCTGAGGTTAACGTTACTATGATAAGAGTCATTGGCCAGAGCAGTTCCTTTGTGTTAATAAGTTGCTTGAATGGGAGCTTGATGTGGGCTGGTCGGTTGTCTCCGCCCTTTCCCAGTAACATTTATCATCGGCTCAGAAACATGCGCCCAAGTCCGGATGGATTCCTCCTTATGTAAAAGCTGCCTGAGTACCCCAGGGGAGCAGTGTGGCCCCGTGACTGTGCTCACCTCCCTTCTGCAGGGAGAGGGCCTTCGCTTCTAAGCTGTTCCTTAGTGCATCCATTGACATCACTCTGGACTATTGGCTGTAGCAAATTTTACACGGGAAATTATGTCAGTTATGGTAGTTTGCTCCAGGGAGGGCCATGGTGTCACCAGAATCGTGACCAACTGGACCTAGAAAAAAAGAGGCATACCCTCATGTCCTTACCAAAGTGTATCCTTTTAGTCAGAGCGTATCCTTTTAGTAGAGCATCTAGCAAATTAATGAACTTATCTTCATTTATCACTGGGCTCTTGGATAAAGATCTCAGGAGGGCGCCTGGGTGGCTCAGTGGGTTAAAGCCGCTGCCTTCGGCTCAGGTCATGATCCCAGGGTCCTGGGATCGAGGCCCGCATCGGGCTCTCTGCTCGGCGGGGAGCCTGCTTCCTCCTCTCTCCTCTCTCTCTGCCTACTTGTAATCTCTCTCTCTCTGTGTCAAATGAATAAATAAAATCTTTAAAAAAAAAAAAAGATCTCAGGAGTCACCTTATAGAACAATACCTGCAAGGCTTCCACCTTCCACATACTTAAGCCGTGTAAACACTTTGGCATTAAAATGACAACTCCGGGAGCCCACGCACGCGATCACCTGTCCTCTCCCTCCTTGGGTCTTTTCCTGGTTGTACGCTGGACAGCGTGGGCATTGCTTCCCTGTTTCCCATCTGGGTCTGCTGTGAGAACGTCAGCTCTTGGAGGCAGGGGTTCTGTCCCCTGTCGTGCAGCACTCCTGAATCCAGAGCGTCCAGGACGCGCCCGGCACCCAGCGTTCCCTTCATAGCTGTTGAATGAGTGAGGGGAGGAGTGAATGAATGACTTTTAGTGTTCTCCAAAGCCTGTAAAGAAAGAAAGCAGAGCCAGCCACTTAAAATTAGCCTTTTTAAAAAAAAGGAGTGAGAGAGACAGTACTTCAGTCTAACGGTATGATTGGGACTCAGCATGAGTGTGAATTAGCTCAGTCTGTCTAGGTAGCCATGTATTGGAGAGATAAATACAGCCTTAAGGAATAAACAGTTTTGAGCCTTGCGTTACCTTGGCTGCTTGGTAACCCCCTTACTATTATTTATGGGGTTGAGGGGAGAACCCCAGTTCCACATAAAGGCAAAGGTACTTTGGGCGTAGCTTGAACTGAATTACTCTGTATTCTCCAATTCTTGTTATGATGCATAATGAAAAAATAGTTTGGGAGCAAACCTCTCCCCTCTCTGAGCCACAAGGGAACATCACGAATGTCTCCCAATACTGAGAAACAGCCATTCCCTGTGTTAGCGGAGACCTGTTCTTCCGACCCCCAGCTCACCTGGGTCTCAAAATTGGGGTAACGGTTTGTATAACATGCTTCACTCATAGAAACCTGGTTTTTCCAAAAAGCATGTCCTTCTTGTCGGTCTGTTTCCGAGAAGAACAGAGCCCGTCTGTGTCCGAGCCGGTCCGTTTGCGGTTGTTTTGTATTCCTCAGATTACGCTCTGGGAAGGGACTGTATCATGCACGGGTACGTGCTGAAGCTGGGGAACCCGTTCCTGACTCAGTGGCAGCGCCGGTACTTTTACCTCTTTCCCAACAGACTTGAGTGGAGAGGAGAGGGCGAGTCCCGGGTAAGTCCAGCGTGGCCGTCCCAGCATGCACTTGGTGCGGCCTCGCCGTCACGTGGCTCTCTCGGATGGCTGGCGTGTCCTCCCAAATACCCCGCTAAGCTCTGGGTGTCTGTTTGAACTTGTGCACGGATTTTTGTTGTTCAAACTCTAACTTTTAAACTCAGAGTCAAAGAAGGATTTTGTAATGTCCGAAAGTAGAATGTGACGTCAAAACAGGTTTGATGGAGGCTGGAGAATAGTGGGGGAGATCAAAAGGAAAAAAAAAAATCCAGGCATTTGGAGTCAGACAGAAGCACTTGAATCTGGGCTTCAGAAAGAAGGTCTGGCATCCACAACACGGCCCGAGAGTTGTGGGTCTGCCTGTGCTCAGTCTCCCCTTCACGTGGACCCCCCTCGTCGGGCTCAAATGAAATGAGCTAAGTGGCGTAAGCCGTGACGCTGGGCCCAGAGCGGAGGTCGCCAAACCACACTTCCTTTGGTCTCCGTTTTGTTGGAAAAGCTGAAGGGACCCCCGTGCCATAGGCAGGAAGATACCCCTGCCCCCTCAGGTCCTTTCTTGAGGGCTAATGTTTGTGAACAAGATAAGAAATTTCTAACCTGCACCGTCCCTCCATGCCAGGCAGGCCGCATTTATTAAGCACCTACAAGGTGGGGGGCAGAGGGCTTGTCCAGAGGTGGCGACCCAAGTAGAAGGCAGTGCTTCTGCTCCTGGGAGGGAATGGCTAGTCCTCCGGGGCCAAGGAAGCAGGGCAGTGGTCCCAGATGTCACAAACATAGTTGACATCTTGGATGTGTCAGCTGTCCGGTGGTGAGAAGTGTAAAGAGCAGTAAGCTGTAATCTTGTTTGTTTGACTTTGGAATGTGTTTTTTAAATTTCTGTTGGTAAAGGGGTGCTGGGGTGGCTCAGTCAGTTAAGCATCCAACTCCTGCTTTCAGCTCGGGGTCATGATCTCAGGGTCGTGGGATTGAGCCCTGTGTCAGGCTGCACGCCCAGTGAGGAGTCTGCTTGTCCCCCTCCTGTCCCTTCTGCCCCTTCCCCCACTCACATACTGTCTCTCAAATAAGTAAATAAAATGCTTGAAAGAAAAATAATTAAATTCCCCTTGGTAAAGTTGCTATTTAATTATGAGCGATTGCTACTGCATAGCACATTCCTTCCAGATAAACAAGACTTCTCACCATTGCTAGTGCCATGGGAGTCGTTTCCTCAAACTAATACATCTAGGCTCTGAATTGCTATTACTAAGTCTCTTTGGGGGTCCTGAGTTGTAACTCAGGTGCTGGTAAGTATTATATAATGTAATATGTAATTTTATATAATATATATCATATTTTATAAATACATGAACTCAACACCCAAATTATAATTCATATATATTATTATTATAGAATACATAATATTTCCATATAATGTGTGTCCCTGAGGATATTACACATTTTCAGTTTACCCTTAAACAACATGGGAGTCAGGGATGTTGGCCCCTCATGCCATCGAAAACCTGTGTGTAACTTCTGACTCCAAAACTCCAAAACTTAGCTACTGATAGCCTGCTGTTGACCAGAGGGCTGACTGATGAGATAAATAGTAGGTTAACACAGAAATTGCATAGAGTAAGCTAGAGAAAATAAAATGTTATTAAGAAAATCACAAGGAAGAGAAAATACATTTACAGAACTGTGCTGTATTTAGGGGGGAAAAAATCCCCGTAGAAGTGGACTCACACGGTTCAAACCCGTGTTGTCCCAGGCCCACGCATAGTCTGCTGTCTCCTGGACAGTCACCGCGGTGTGCGGTGAAAGGAAATTATCTCACTTTCCAGGATATTTGAATATTTAAAGAAGAAAAATCTTCCTTTTTAAAAATATTAGATGCAGTAAGTTAGCTTGGTTTTAAAAGTCAGAGTTTGGTGTTCTGTTTGAGAGCTGCCTGGTGTATATGGAGGGATGGACTAATCAGTATAAATCAGGAAGCAGAAAACGTGAGCATTTATGATGGTGTTGTTTTTTATTTAGGAGTCCTGGAGTATTTATCCCAAAAAACGTGAAATGGTAAGGTGCTCACGAGACCACAGTGTTCACTGTAAGCAGTCATGTTCTAGACCTGGCGTGACCGGCTTTTAAGGGTGTCACCTGTATTTCTGACATCCTTTGGATATTTTTGAAAGATCATTAGCTCACAAGGCAGCCTCGCCAGACCTTTCCCGAGCCTGCATGTCAGGAGCGTGGCCGCACCCCACCCGCTCCCGTAAGTCACGCAGCGCTCCGCTGTTCGCTCACAGCGCAGTCGCTAGAGGCACGTGCGACCCAGAGAGGACACGTGCGAGTCACAGCCCTTCACAGACCGATTCTGTGTCGAGGGAGCAGCTGTGCCCTTGTCTACAGAGACACTCCGTGCTTTGCCGTTTCCTTCCAGATGCCATCGTTTGGATCTTGCGTGTGTCCCTGCATAGCCATTTCCCCCTCACTTCTAGAGTATCATCAAAGAAAGGACAAGGCTGGTTTTTTTTTTTTTAAACTCTTTCTAAGCTAAAGTTTTATTAACTTAACTTAAGAAATTGGGAAATAGTGCGAAGTCACTTATTACTTTTTTATTTTTATGGCCAGCAAAATTTACTGACAATGGAACAGATTCTCTCTGTGGAAGAAACTCAGATTAAAGACAAAAAGTGCATTTTGTTGAGGATAAAAGGAGGGAAGCAATTTGTCTTACAATGCGAGGTGAGTTTCCTATGTTTTTGAAAAACTTTTCCCCCTAAGCGGAAGTTAGAGCAGCTGTGTACCTGTCCCGTGGAGACAGCCGTCTGGGGGTGGGGACAGCTTGAATCCACGCTTTACCACTTACTTGGCAGGAAAGCCCGCAGGCACAGGGGTCTCAGCTAATGACCAGTTGCCATTCCAGAAGCAAATGGCAGGAGAGGAAGAACAGGAATGATCTGATCGCCCTGTGGGGGAAGCTGTCCAGTGTTCAGTAGGGGCCTGTTAGCTCGTCTCCCGGTTCTAATCTTTCAGCAGGCTCGAGGCTGGGGCCGGCATGGTTACATACACAGAGAGCAAAGTGACTTCTCTCGGGGGTGGTGCCCTCTCTCTCTCCAGAATTCTACTCTAGCCCAGATTTAATTCCTCCGGGGTCCTGGGGCGTGTGTGTGTGTGTGTGTGCGTGTGTGAGTCCGGCTGGCTGGGGTGTGTGTAGGGTGTGAGTGTGCATGGGGATGGGGGAGTGTGGCTGTGCAGGGGTGTGCGTGTGCACACGTGCACGAGCATACTTAGCTAGACCAGTAGTAGGAAACCAAGACGCGGGTTCAGTAACCATCCCTGCACGCGTGAGGTGCGTGTTCACGGGACAGAACTCCTCCTTCGGCATTACCGCATAGACCTGAGCTGTTTTAGAAATCAGCCAACAGAGGTGCTCCCTGAACGAGTCACAGGCGGTGCTTCTCGGGGTGGGGTTCGGGGGGTCCCCTGGAGGGCCGGCCAGCCTGGCCCTGCTCCCCGCGGGCGGCCTGGGAAGCGGGGTGGTGTGGTCGTGACCGGAGGCGCCACGTCTGCGGGCCAGCCGGGCGCGCCCGTCGCAACTTCTCCCTTTGTGTCTCGGTGTAGAGCGACCCCGAGCTTGTGCAGTGGAAGAAGGAGCTGACGGAGACGTTCACGGAGGCTCAGCGGCTGCTGCGCCGCGCCCCCAAGTTCCTCAACAAGTCCCGGCCCGGCGTGCTGGAGCTCTCCAAGCCGCCCCTCTGCCACAGGAGCAGCAACGGCCTCTGACGCCTGGCACGGGGGGCCCCGGGGAGACGGGGCCGCGAGGAAGCCCGCACCGGGGGTGTTCAGCCCTCGACGGGGAGCCTTTGGGAGCAGTCCGGGGCTCAGAGGCTCGTCCGCTTGTCCCTGGGGCCCTTCCACGGCTGGGAGGACCCAGGTTGCCGAGGTGCGCCTGGTAGGAGCTGTGCCCATGGTCGGGCCCGGCCGGCCTCCCCCCATCCTGAGTGCCTCCTGCGCATGACATCTGTCCACGCTCGAAACTACTGAAGAGACAAACGGAAGCTCTTTTCCTTTCTTGCACACCTGTTTGGGTAGATGTGAACCTCGAACTTGAAATGAGTCCTCCCTCCCACTTCAGTTTGTATGTCTGATAGCAAACATATCTCAGACTTGCCAGGATGGAGGGCAGCCCCCTGCGGTGGGTGCCAGGTGGCCCAAGAGCCACTCCGTGTCCTCTGCCAGGCCCCTCCGCGTCTGCAGCACCAGCTGACTTCCTGATGCCCTGCGTGGGGAGCTGAAGGTACTTTCCGAGCAGGTTGCCTTCTGGCCCCTGCCGTGCGTGCGGCAGCGCCCAGGTCCCTGCCTGGCTCCGACAGGGAACGGAGGGAGTGTGCCCTCAGAGGACTTGGGAGTCTCTCCTCACCGGCAGCGTTCAACAGTGGACCGTTGGAGGGCTTTACAGGGATCCTGAAGGACAGGCTGGGGAGGGGGGTTAAACTTTCAGGCAGCAGTGATTCTCAGACATCTTCGGATAAATCGCACTTTTTCACGTGTCTGGGTGCACACGGGTGCTTGGGGGTGAGCCCGTCTTGGGCTCCGACCATGAGCAGTTACAGGCCACGGTCATCCTGGTTCCTTCTGCCTGGCCCGGGACACATATCCGTAACTGATGTGTGGAGGAAGGAGAGACTTGCTCTGTTTCACACTGTAGTATAATTTAAAATGAATTTTATTGACAAAAGAATGCTGAAGAATGAATGTGTTGAAATGAGTTAACTGTGTATGTTGACTTTCGTGTCATCCTTTGCCAGTCATTAGCGAGTGGTACTGGGCCCCAGGTGGTCGTCCCTGGTTCTCCCACGGCGCGTCCGGCACCCTTTTCACGCCCCGAATAAATGCTGGGCTAGAAGAACCAGTGTGTTTCCAGTGAAGTCCTCTCTGTCACCAGACTGAAAATAATAACAATAACTTTTAAAGTCCACATATCTGTCTTCGTGCAATCTTGTATGTTCCTAAGTTACCTACTAACAATATAAATAACATCCTCCGTGTCTGCATCCCGCCCTCGATCTTTTTAGTGGGGCCAGATCTCCGCGCACTGTGTTCGTTGGGAAAGTGAGTCCTTCTTGATGGAATTATATTTTGATAGTTTGGAAGATGATTACTGAGTGTTTTTTATTTCATAGGGGTTCCTTTGGACGAGAAATCTGGAGGTCCACTCTTCGTCTCAGCTCCCATTTGGGGTTTAAATCAGCACGCGTGTTCTACTGTGCTCTTTCCAGTACAGGAGAACAGAGGCCTCCTTTACATGCCTTCCCCTGGTTTAAAAGGGAAGAATGGTGTTCGCACTGTTTTTTAGAAAAACCACTAGCAACAGAAAGGTAGTTGTTCCTCGTCAAGGGTGAGCGCCTTGCGGCCGTGGCTAACGACCACCGTCACTGCTGTCCCCAGCCCCACCGCGGGCTCCTGTCGCTCGGCATTTACAGGCTGGGAAGTGGTGTGCCCCGAGCCTCTGCCGGATAGAGCCAAGGCCCTCCTGTTGAGAAGGACACAGACTCCTTCGGGGTCTGGGCTTAGTCTTTCCCATTTCCCACCAGCCCACGGTTCTTTGAAAGACACCATCTTTGCCCTGGAGTAGAACAGGAGGCTTGTCTGTCCTTCAGAAAGGACACAGGAATTGGAAAATTTGCCTCAAGACTAATTTCAAGCACTGGGGTCTCGTCCAGCGGGTCTGCTGCCTGCGCTTGTCCCCGAAGCCGTCTAATAGGGCCAGCATCCCCGCTGCCACACAGAAGACACTTCCGGACCCTTCTGTGCCAGCACCTTGTGCCTGCGAGGCCAGAGAAGGCCGCCGCTCTGGAGAGCTGTTCCAGAAAGTTCTAAGAGTGTTACCTCATTCCTCGATGGTTGATACTTTAACATGTAGACCGTGAGAAAGGACAAGATGCAGCACATGTTTTCTCACTCGAAGAAGATAAAGTTGATATTATTTTTATAAAGTTATAATGTCTTGACTAAATCAAGGGAATTAGTAAAGCAAAGTCTAAAAGTAAAGATGACTTTAAGCTGCTCTACAACATATATGGAAGAAACGAAAAGCTTGAGCGAATCCAAGGTCAAAGTGAAAATCTAAGTGAAAATCTAAGTGAAAAAGTGAATATAAGTGAAAATATTCTCTCCGGCGCATTTGCCCCTTCGTGGCATTGGGAGGCGTGCTTTTTCCCTTCTGCATCGTGTTTAAGGACGATGTTTCAGCAAAACTGCTAGAAATTAGACGTTTACTGCTAATGCCAACGTTTCGCTACTCATGCCTCTGACTGGCCAATCCAGGGACGTGACAGTTTCAAAATTTGTGTGGAACAAGAGGGACCAGATGTGGAGGAAAGCAAGCCTCCCACTCAGGAAAGCCCGCAACAACAGCACACAGCCATCCGTTCGGAGCAACGCCTAGCTTGATGTGCAATTTGAAATGTGCCATGTGGACACCAGAAGCTATCGTTTTAAGGCCCTCACCGGCCGTTACAGGATACCCTTTACCCGTTGACAGGGAGCTTTAACTCCACGAAAAAGATCAAAGTGTGGTCTTTCTCTGATGATTTAAAAACATCACTCGGAATTTGTCGTTGGGCCGGTTGGACACAGCATTTGACTTTTCGATGGAAATGATCTTTCACATCAGGAAGAAAGCCAGATTCTCAAAGTCAGACCCTGTTTTGCATGCTGTAAATCTATGAAAGGTACTTTGAAATGTGCTGGGATAAGAGAAGACCGATTCTGTAGGACTTCATCATACGTGATTTTTTTTTTTCCTCAGTAATTTTGCTCGGGGAAGTGTTTCTGGGTCATTCGGAGACGCCTGATGAATGACCTCCTCCCCGCCCCTGAGGACTGACGACGTCTATGCCCGGAGAGGAGGTGGGCTTCCCTGGAGGCTGGGACAGGTGGTGGCTGGGGGGCAGGTGGAGTGGGTGTATCCCAGGCAAGAACAGTGGTAGAAACGGGGCAAAGGAAGAAAGGCCTTAACTTGCAGGTAAGAAAAAAAAAAATCACTCCCTTGTCACCAAGCACGAAGGAAATGACAGTTAAAGTTGGCCAATTCTTTTTCTCCGTACAACAGAGTTGACTTGGAATGATCGTGACACACCGTTGCTTTATTTTCGATTATGGAGCTACTGGGATTATGACTAGGGCGTCGGCTTCCCGTCAGGGCCCTGCGTGCCCTCCGGCACCCTCCAGGAAGGCACTTGGCTCCCAGAGCCGGCCCCGCCCCCCTC